>JACSZP010029425.1:0-11141 GCA_016161895.1 Pinna nobilis
GAATACCCAGAATGACAAATTTTCCTGATGAATATAAACTTAGCAGGCCAAGTCGGTTTAATAAGAATATCCTCGCCTACTGTCGTGTACTGGTAAAGTATCCAGACTTCGTTTTGACATTTAACGTAAAACTACAGATGACAACGAAGTGAATATGTATGCCGATGCCGATATTAAAGCGAGCATAAAAAATGTGTGTTAGAGATAGTATGCAACAATTATACGTGTAATGTTTGTAAACATTTTCAATCACAACATAGATAATAGCACGAATTATGTTAAATGAGTTGTACAATAAATGTTGACTTGACATCGATCAAAAATCGGACTCGGCATAAATTTTGGTTAAAGAACACGGCGCATGTGTAGTGAATGGTTTCCGGTGAGAATTTCTTCAGCGGATCATGCAATGTGGATGGCGTACGACAGAGCAATATAAAAACAATTCCTGAATCGCTTTAAAATAATCAAAACTGTTGTTTATAACTTGCCGCAAATTTTCTTTACAGTAGATTGACATTTCTACACAAAGATGAAATTATTTGGAAATTAAAATTTGGTTTTAGTCTACAGAAAAAAATACTCGGCACGCGGACGAGTGCCTGATCAAATCCACTCGGCACTTTCAAAATTTCACTCGTCTTGACGAGTGGATGAGTGTTTTTTTTTAAGCCCTGCCAGGCGGATGGTTTGAACTATCTGGAGTACTGGAGTATATACGATAATGTCGTGAAATTACGGACACAGAAGCTCCAGTGAAGTTTATCATCTTTCCTTCTATTAATGACAGACATACCCTTTGGCGTCTAGAATCTCTTGACCATCGCTGCACTGGTTCTTGGTCACCATCACTTTTTCTTCTGTCATCTAATCTGTATAAAAAAGAAAAATATTTAGATTCATGCAAAACAACTGAATTTTTCTTTCCTGAAACAAGAAACCGCTAAAGGCGGTATGGCCGGATTGCAAGGCCTTGACCGAAATTGAAAACAAATATCTCTGTATGTACATCTTTCCATAACAAAATATTTACTTCAATTGAAATATTAACCAAATGTTGATCCCTACCAAAATTACTATTTTGATCCACCCCCAAAAAAATTCAAAACCACATAATTCAATTGCACTTGCAACAATTAACCTACAGGCCAAATATGAAGTCTTTATCTCTATTCATTGCTTAGATTCTGCTGAAACCAAAATGTTTATCCCATCCCACTTACTAATTTGATCCACCCCAAATAACACCAGCTAGCACCAATATTAACTGAACAGGAAGCTGATAAGCAAAACTTAACATTGGAGCTAAACGCAAAGTTTGACACCGTCGGAAAAGCAGCGCCTATGTCTCGCTTTCGCGACTTCGTCCCGGCGAGACAAAAATCCTCAAGAGGTTCCAATTGTATATATGAAAACCCAACCTCCACCCCTCATTACGTCTTTGATCCACCTCCAAAATTCAAAATAAAAGATTGTGATCGATAGTTCTCATCAAGGTTTATCTACATATGAAGTTACAAATACATATCATCTCTGGTCTTCCCACAATGTACCTAAACGCAAGAGCTAAATGGAATTGTTGACGCAAACGGACAGATGGACTTTGCCATTTCATAACCCAGATTTTGTTTCACAATCTGGCCAAAAAATGGGTTCAGAAAAAAACATGGACTTCTTTGAAAATGAGGATAAGAAATAAAACCTCAGCTTAACTTAAAACAGTCAAACCCAGATATATTGAAAACAAAGGGGAATGAATCTCCCTTTCAAATAAATAGGGTTTTCAAAATGATTGGGCTACAATAGTAATACAGAGATTTAGCCGGGAAATGAAAACCATTTCAAAATAAGTGGGATTTCAATGTAACTGGGTTCAGACTGTAACAACATTAAACAAAAATTTACTTTGGTTTTCCTTCAATCCTACGTAAATGTTCTTCAGCTTTCATTCTAGCTGCTAACTGGTTAGACTTCTCTTTATGGAGATTCAGTATGGATTCCATTCTGTTCCTGTGACGTGTTCCTTTCATGTGACTGGCAAATCCCTATAATTAATAAAACCATTTTACATGTAGTATCACAATGGGTAAATCTGAGAAAGTCATTCTTCATTTGTTCTGAACAAAGGGTATATGAATCCCTTTCACAGTCAAATCCAACAAAGAATTAAGTACATGTACATGAAAAGAGCAGCCAGTGTTCTCCCCAGGCCCATATAGCGCGGTGGTACCACCACACTATTTTTCTCTACCACCACGCTATCTGTATTACCCACACTCTATTTTTATCTTCCACCACCCTTTTTCATTTACATATCTAGCAGTTATTGACCAAGTTAGAGTGATTTACAGGTTGATTTACAAGACAAATAGTATTCATAATGCACCTTAATGTGTAACCATGCTATAAACTACTGTGTGGGGCAATTTACATGTTTAGTCCTCCCTTTAGGTTTAACACACACTTCAGTACCACCGTGCTATCCAAAAATTTTGGGGAGAACACTGGCAGCTAATACAAAGCTTTCAGGTTTTTTTGTTTTGAATAAATGTATGTTGTTGCTTTACAATATGTTCAACAATTATTCAATAATATGGTAACATCACAGTTGGAGAATCTGAAATTACCGTCTACCCAGGTAAAAGTCAAAGAACTTGTGCCAATAAAACTCTCTTACATGCAAAGAATAGACATAAGACAGGTAGGAACCAAATAGTAGACCTTTTCTGATTTAAAATGGAGTTTTCTTAACATCATACAACAGAGACCACTTAGAATCTATTTATGATACAAAACATGTTTGTAAAAAATATGTCTTATACAACAGCTAAGTTTTATGAGGTCAGAGAAGCTCAAATGTCAAGGTCAAGGTCAGGAGGTAAAATATTTGGTATTAAAAGATAGGTCCTGAAATATAACGTTATGACCTTCCATATAAATAGATAGACCAAAAACTACATGAACTACCATGGAAATATGATGTCTTGTGTAAACAATTTGTCATGTCTTCATTCTACTAGGACACTAACTGTATAATGTGACAAAGGGTCTTTGTGAATAAGGTTCCATCTCACAAATCACAGTCACCACTTCAGATGCCAAGTGCTAGGTGAAATACATTTGCTGTCTACATAAGCAACTTGTGCAACTGGGAATCAAACTTGGCTCACTTGTGCAGCAACTACCGGTAATGCTTATTTTTATCAGCATATGTACCTGATGATCCCGACACTCCACACTGCAGGCATGACAGTAAAAATTGCTTGTTTTGACAGATTCATTCTTTTTCTGCAAATGACATAAAGATATAGATATTCAATAAAATATCAGTACATGTATTATATGGAGTATATGTACAGAAAAAACAAAATAAACTTGAAAAACTAAACCTTGCATACAAATGTGCAAGAGATCAGTGGAAAGAAGCACAGTTAGACAATCTTAAGTAGAGGATCCTCATCCATAAGAAACCAAGTGTTTGATAACCCAATCCTGGACCCACCTCTACACTTGCTTGCTTGGTCAAAGCAACACAAACTTTGTTGGGGGAGGGGGGGGGGGGGGGGGGGGGGGGGCGCTAGATTACATGTTTCCTGTAAAATTTCCTTTAACATCCTGGAGTAGATTTGGAATACAAGCTGAGACAGAGTGATGAACAACGCTCATCCCTCCCTTTTTGAAGTTTAAAAAAATTAGAAAATGTCAAAATATAAGATTTCAATTTTTTTTTTCTGAAGAAAGTATTTTTTAAACCTTAGTCTTATTAAAGGTAAATCTGTACGACACAAATGATGACCTTCATCTGTAGATGTATAGAAAACTGCTGTAATTTTGATAATGTTTGAAAAATAAAAATCATTTGGACATGCACACATCCATCATACATATAAACATCCATTAAAATATTAAGTTGTAGCTAAAAACCATAAAAGGGAATACATGTATCATGACACACTGTGTGCCTATTCTCAGTTGGACAGTTAGACATGACTAAATTAATGTCCCCATTTTTTTTGTTTTGTTACAGGGGCATTATAAAAGCTGGCTCCCTATTACACTTCATAATTTTCTTTGGTGAAGTATTACTTGAAATTCTTTTGATATCTGATTTACCTGTTCTAACTCATCCATGGTAGAATTGTCTACTAGAAACTTGTCCTCATCACTAATAGTACTCTGAGTAGAGAAGCTTGTCTCATGTTTATCCTCCATCAACAACGCATCAGATTCAGAATCCTCCTTGACAAAGATCACCTGAGAACAAAGTACCAAAGTTATAGTTATCTGTCATACTAAAAAATTTAAATACATCTTAATATAGCATCTGTCTTTAAATAGTGTTGGATAATCCAATGTCTCCTCTTTTAAAGTGAGACTACTTTGTCTTTGATGATGACACACCTTTGATGCAGATGTGGTGGTTTCTCAAGAAATGCACCACGGTATGTAATTGTGGTCTAAAATTGACATAAAAAAAATCCTTTTCAGATTCGAATGCCCTCTGTTGCTCTAGCAAAACAACATACTTCACTTACTGCAGATTCATAAATAAAAGAGGTGGCATCATTTTGCAAGAAGACAATTGCAGATTTTAAATCCTCACCATTAAGAACTCTGCCAGTTTTGTTCTCAATGGAATAAGAAAATCTTGATTTATAAATTTAAAAGAATTTGTTTGTTTTGTTTTTGCTTTACACCATACTGGACAATTTTTCAGCCACATGGTGGTGACCAGTCATCATTGGTGGAGGAGAGAACCCAGTTTCTAATATACCCAGGAAGAGACCACTAGTCTCCTGCAAATAAACTGATAAACATTCTCACATAATTAACTTAAGTTCCAGAGGGGCTCAAACCATGCGCTGACTAGCATCGATAGACTGAGTTATGTAAAGCGCAATGTTTTAACTATTTGACCACAGAGGTCTATGAAATTAAAAGGAGTAAATCATTTTGTGTAACTATTTAATTAGATATAGTTTTACTTTTTTTTTTTATTATTTCTTCTGAATTTTTTGTTATTTATTCAGAAACCATGCAGTTGTTACAATTTATTATGCATAGAATCTTATTATTTGCATTAGCTGTACACCTGAATTGACCAATAACAAATACAAAATCTGTACAAATCAACTGATAATTAACCTCTAGATTTCAAACCAAGAAGTCTTACTTGATGATGTATGACATCTTTGGTACTGGATATTAGATCAGTTTTGGTTTGGCTTTTAGGAAAATGGATTTAGAATGTAAACAAGGATACAAGTGAGATAGATTAGAACCAGTGGTGACAGTCCTTGTGATATTAAGCTCTAACCACTCAGGTTAGGCTGACACAACTGTCAGGTCCCTTAGCCACTTTATACTTTCTATAGACACATGTAACACAACCAGGGCTGACACCGCAAAACTAGAAGAATTTACTAAAGTATGAGAATTTTCTCAAATCCAGCTAATCCTGAATTCTGATTGGCTGAGATGCTTAAGTTGAGAGAATTCTCTGACTTATGTGAATTTCTAAGTTTTCTGGGGTCCAGCCTAGATCTCCCACAACTGTATCAAGCTATCAATACATACCTCAGAATCTTCCTCCTCTGTTGGTTTAGCGGGATCATATACTTCAGACTGTCTCTCCACTTCCTTCATGTGAAAACTGCTGTTACTGCCAGAGCCTACTATAGGAAATAAATAACTAGACATTACATTGTATAAGTCATTGAGTGTCAAGACAGAATAGCAGCAGTCCTATACCTACTAGTCAATAGAAAGATGGGATGATAGATAGAAAATGATTAAAATGTGAAATAAAAAAAAGAGAAAAAAATAAACCATGTGAGCACAGAATATTTTGCATGTATGTGGAGACATGCTGTATTTACAAAGTATCTATATGAAGGAGAAGCTCCATTTCATTTGGAAGAAAGGAAGGTAGAGAGAAGTTGTCTATTGTGAAACTATGTATGTATCCAAGTGTCGATAGAGTGAATGGGATCCTAATGACACATAAGTGAGGACATGTGTACCAGATCCTGATCAATCTCTAGACTTCAGTAATTCATACTGCTGATGAGCAGATGTTACACTGCAGAAATAGTTAAAGACAAAACAACAGCAGAGAGTATTTTATTCTAACTAAAAAAAAATGGGTAGCATACTTTTCTTACCCATGAATAATTGATAACAAAACACATCTTTGTAAAATGTTGCCCAGTGTCCTAAGCAAAGTGATGTAGTGTCTTAAAAGGACAGATATAGCGCCTATGTCGGTTGTGTCTGAAGTAGATGGGGTTGACTATTGTTATCATTACAGATCTGTTATAGTGTCTTGAAAAGATGAGTGTAATGCCTTGGTCAGTACTGTAAAAGAAGACTGCAAATGCTACAACTATTATTATAGGTCTGATGTAGTGTGTCTTGAACAAAAAAACCAAATGTAGTGTCTATAGAAGACTGAATAAACTGCTTCTGTTATGACAGATCTGATAATGTCTTGAAAAAACAAATGCAGTGTCTTGGTGAGTGATGAGTTTAGAAGACTGTATAAAAAGCTACTGTTATAAGAGATCTCATGTACATGTAAGTAACTTGAAAACATTGATACAGTACAGTGTTTTATGAAGACAAATATAGTATCCTGGTCAGTGATGTGTATAGAAGTATGTATAAACTACTGCTCTCATAATAGACCTCTTGTACATTGTAGTAGCTTGAAAAGATGGGCAGTGTATTGGAAAGAAAAATTTAGTATCTTGGTCAGTGATGTGTATAGAAGACTGTATAAACTACTGCTCTCATAGTAGATCTTGTCAATGTGTACACTGTAGTTGCTTGAAAAGATGGACAGTGTATTGAAAAGAAAAATTTAGTATCTTGGTCAGTAATGTGTATAGAAGACTATAAACTACTGCTGCTATAATAGATCTATTGTAGTATCTTGAAAAGACAAATATGTCTAATAACCTTGTTCAGAAGTGTTTAAAGAAGACTGGTAAGATAACTGTTAAGACAGATTTATTGCAGTGTCTTGAGAAGACAATTACAGTGTCACTGATCAGAATAATCTACAGGGGACTAGAAAGACTGCTACTGTAATGATAGATCTGATGTAGTGCCTAAAAAAGATGGATTTAGTGTCTTGAAAATATGAATGTACTGGTAGTGTCTTGGTCAGTAGTGTCTGTAAAAGATTTGATAAACCGTTGTTATCACAGTATTTTAAAATGATGGATGTGGTGTATTGAAAAGACAAATGCAGTGTCTTGCTCAGTAATATATGGGCAAGACTGGATACATCTGATATGATTCAAATTGTATAATTATCTAATAAGATGGATGTTGTGTCTTGGTCAGAACTGTCTGTAAAAGACTGGGTAGACTGCTGTTGTTATGGTAGTGTCTTTAAAAGATGGATGTAGTGTCTTGGTCAGTTCTGTCTTCATTAGACTAAGATAAGTGACTGGTCTTAAGACATATGACAACTCTTGAAAAAAATAAAGTGTCTTGACAAGAAGTGTCGAAAGAAAAATAGAAAAAAATACTAGTATTTTGGTATATCTACTTTAAAGTCTGGAGAGGATAGCTGTAGTGTCTTGGTCAATTTTATCTAAAGCAGACAGGTATGGATAAATGGCTGTTAGATTAACTGGGCTTATCTTTAAAACAATTATGTCTTGACCAGTAGTATATTGAATATATTGATCTAAAGGCTTGTTTCAGTACTATCTGAAGCTCAACAGTAGTATGGTATGAAGATTTATGTAGTGTCTCAGGGATTTACCGGACTCGCAAAATGCGAGTATATGACCCTCAAAAAGTTGTTTGTACCCCCAAAGTTTTTTAGTGTGCATCCATTTGGACGCATAATATGAAAAAAAGCTTTTTCCTATTCCACTCTCATCTCCATCTTAATATGATTTATGCTAACAAAGTTGAACTTAATGACAACAAATGGTTTATGTATTTCATTATTTCATACCTTGTATAGATAAGTATATACTCATTTGTTTTATTCATATGTTAAATTTCAAATATATTATATTTTGTGGACCCTTAAATTTATCGATTGGACCCTCAAAGAAAACTGTATGGAGTCCAAGGGACCCCTAGAATTAGGATGCCAGGTAAACCCCTGGTGTCTTGTGAGAATTATGCACTGTCTTTGACAGTATTATGTGGGGTTTTTTTTCCAGACAACTGAAACATTGAACAGGGATACTCATAAATTTGATACAGCATCAAGATAAAAATAATGAATTATATTTTAAAGACTCATGAATTATCATGTAGTAGATGTGTATATCTGACAAAAATTCTGATGTGTGTGGTTGAAGTGACAGGGTCAGGGGTAATGTTGTTTTAAAACTAGCTGCTGCTGTGTGTTCATACAAATGTAAACCACATTCTATAGTCAATGGACATGTGTATAATCTGGAAGTGGTATACCTCAGTAACTGATTTTTATACCACAATTCTTGTCCAATTAAACATTATGATACTGATTCAAATGCCAAGAGAGTACATTGCATCTACTATTAAAATCAAAATAGAAAAGATTGAATAGTAAAGAAAGTTGTTACAGTCGCTTAAGAATGAATTAATGAACTGGTATTTTACAGTGTATGCAGTATGTAAAAAGGTAAGAATAGTTCCTCTTTGGCGTAAATATAAAGGACAAGGGGGTTGACTCCTCAATAAGGTGGAAAAATCTGAATCATCAGTGTATCATGAAAAAAGTGAAAAGTGAAAACACTTTCCCTAAGGGTCACGAAAACCAGTTCACAGCAAAAAAATACTGATTGTCCACTATTTGACAGTAATCAAAATGACTCAAAACCCTTGGTAGAGAAGAGAGCACTAACTAAAAAGGAAGGAATGTGTAATTCATAAGACTGATAAAAAAGAGACACCATATGTAGCAGACATAACTACACTGCAAGCAGATGATTGTGGTACAAAATATACCTGATTCCCTCCTGTCATGTTTGTTATGATAGCTGGGAGAATAATCAGATCGTTTGGATGAAGAGTCTCGACTTGATGGTCTTCTTCTCTCCGAATTACGTGACCGCTGGTCATAAGCTCTGTCTGAACCATGATCGTGCCTGTGATCAAGTGTCTGCTGAAATGTGGCATAATGGGCCCAGATTTTAGGAACAAGTCAGGAATTATACAAAGAGACGTGAAATAACAACATATCCATATGATTACATAATACAGCAGGGTGAAGGATATAAAAGATGTGTTATATGATAATGTAACACGATGAAGAGAGAAGAATGAAATCTGTGATGGCACAAGTCAACAGAAGGATAAATGTTATAAGCTAAAGGAAAAACTTACATTGAAATCTGTGGCTGGTTAAAAAAGTGTTGAGCTAAAGGGAAAGTTTCTTGGATCTCCAAGGTTATTCAGGACAGAACAAAGTATAAGTATTACTCAACTTCAGTTTATGTGTCGAAGCTTAGGAAGGGTGAGAAATCAAGGCACTTAATGGGAATAAATCTTTTGCCTCTCACTATGACCATAGAATAAATACAAATGTTTGTGATTATTTCATAATAAATATTCTTTAGTAAATAGACTTGACCTTTTAAGCCTTTAATGGTGAGGCAGGCCCTGCATCAACAGACAAGGATACTGAAATATATCCAAATGTTCTTCAGATGACTACTCTGTCCAAAGACTACCATTATACTACAAAATAACACTGTGTTGCCTATTAGCTGTCGTTTAAAGCAACAGGCAGGAGACTTGTGGAGGTGGAACTTGCTGATAACTGTTTAAACTGCTATGGTTAAACACATGTATTACAAAACTCACTTCAATGAGTTTTTTCTTATGTTGTTTTAAAACACATCTTAACCTTTTCAGTATCAAAGTGGTGTTCTCTTTTTGATCCTCTTAGATCAGTCCATCATAGTCTGTAGTGGTGAATGGTTTGACATGACCATGAAAGCGAAAAATATTGGTCATGACCTGCATGTGAAACCTCATTCCATATTTACACATAAAGACATCATAATTGCTAATTTGGTCATCATAACTTTCATGGGTATGAAACCAAGTGCTGGCATCAATGAAGAGCTGAGATTGGTTGGTTGGTTGTATTGTTGTTTAATGTCCCACTCAAGAATCTTTCACTTATATGAAGACATCACCGTGTGCCAGTGAAGGGCGACAAATTCTGCCTATGCTTGGCACTTATGGTCATAGAACAAGTAAAGTTCTTTAACGTTCCAACACCAACCGTGACAGCCAGACAGGGTACCTTGGTTTTGATTATCTAATCTGAAAGACGAGGACTACTACTGCAGTGTGGTTTGGGCTCGAACCCAAGACCTCACAATCAGAAGTCAAACATGCTAACTACTAGTCCACGGTGGCCCCTGAAGAGCTGAGACAGTATAAGCTCCCTCTCACCTCGTGAGGTAAGCTAAATAGAAGAGACATTTTCTTCCTTCTTATGAAAACCCATGATAAAATTGAGATAAACATTACAGGAGATAAGTAAATAAATACTGTTATTTAAATGCTCTTGTTATAAAAGTCAAGCCCTTTCTATTATTTGAATTAATTAGTTGTTTACTACAGGTATTACAGTCAAAGATTATCTTACAGGTATTACCGTAATAGAAAGAAACAGGCGTAAATACACTGTAATAGGAAGAAAGAGAAAGATGTCAAAAGAGAGTGTGTCTTAATGCAAAATTACTGAACCCTGAACCTGAGAATGCAAGAGATGCTAATCCATACAGAGAATGTGAAGAGGACTTCAAACTTACAAACAGCTGTAAGCTATGTTCCTAATATTGATTAGCTACAGGAGAGGGTGTTTGGTGCAGGTAGCATCATTAGAATTTGTATCTGTTATATGTATGTATCAGGACCATACAATGACACAACAGTCAATAACCAGACCAACCTACAAGACTCAATTAAATAACAAGAGCCCATTGAAGGGCACATCATACGCCCGCCGCCGATCAGATATTGAAAAGCTTACAAATTATAACAAGTAAAGGGCCATAACTCTAAAAATTTATACTCAAAAAGTTTCTGAAATCAAACTCATCAAAGCTTCCATAGTAAAGGATATTGTAATAAAGTTTGAAGAAAATCCATTTATAATTAGGAAAGTTATT
>JACSZP010029431.1:0-21611 GCA_016161895.1 Pinna nobilis
TGTGTTTTCAATGTATTGCTACACACACACACACACACACACACACACATATGAGACAGTAAAAACCGAGGCCCCGTGTCACAGAAGGTGTTGGCACGTTAAAGAACCCTCCCGGCTCTACGGCCATAAGTGCCGAGCATAGGCAAAATTTGTCGCCCTTCACCGGCACACGGTGACGTCTCCATATGAGTGAAATATTCTTGAGTCGGACGATAAACAACAATACCACACCAATACTAAATGTCAAAGTATATAGACTGGGAAATGAAATAGCACTAAAACAAAAGTAATATCCATTTAAATTCAAAACGTGATTATTATGCTCGTGAAAAGCTTGTTGAGGATTGATAAATTAATAATGAATGTACATATGTATAACACATTAAGGTTTATCTGTTCGGAGTCTATAACAACCATATCGGTTCGGAATCTATAACAATTTATCATTCATATATACCAAGTGTTGAGAAATTCAATCCGGCAGTCATTTACACTAATTATTTATATTTTCAAGGCTACACACACCAATAGAAATTAATTTTGAATGTGAAATAGACCGTCAAAGTTTTGAATTCAGCGTAAATGATAGAATTTGATATTGCGCGGGAGGAAATATGAAATAGCAATTATCACAATTATCAATTTTTTTCTAATTAATTGGAGTTACGAAGCTTGATCATTATTACACAACACTAACATATTTACATCAAAAGAGTTAGGCCAAGTTAATACATAAAGAACAATTAATTTTGATAAATTTAATTTCAAAGTTTCTGAATTGTATAGCTTGCAGGCAATAAAATGGGCCTGCTTAATTTATATGATGCAATTAATCAGATGTGACATTAATATGAAAGTATTAGAATTGCTTATTGTTAAGATGAAACCTTAAAATAAACATCAAAGTTGCATAAGCAGCTGGATTTCGATAAACAATCTCACAATGTCTCCGTTTTTAGTTGAATAAACAGGTGGTGTCACAAATATTGCAGTGGCTATTAATTCAGTGGTCTTATAATTGCTTAGTCGTTTTCAGATCTGACGTCATTAATTAATTCCTTTTTGAAAGCTTGACACAGTTACACAATCGTTTTATACGTGTTAAATGAACTGGGTTAGCTCTATGATTCAGTTTGTGGTTATAGCAACTCTCAGTTGAAATTGCAAAAAGAATCATTGCCCTCTGAGGAGAAGTAACTTTATGAAAAAAGCAACACAATATAAGCACACATTTCGGTTTCTTGACCTTTATCGAATAAATTCGGTCAATGCAATCAAGATGTTGCGAGTAAAGTTGCAGCTGCAATATCATGCAACTTTTACAAGTACATGAATAGTCAACTCACCTGATAAAGGCAAAGGGACCGAAAATTTGTAAATTTAAATTTTAATTTTAATTAGTAAACTAACATTTCGCTGACTAAAAAATTGTGCTATAGGTTTTAAACCACGTAGTTAGCTGACTACAGGATAGCATTTTATTTGTAGCTATTGGCAAACTGCAGTCTAACGTGCATTAGTGACCCACTGAATCAAATGACTACATATCTTATGTGACCTAAATTTATGGTCCACAAAACGGTTTTCTTCTATAAAATTCATCTGAATTTATAGTTCAGGTTTCTGAGTCCACCTGGCAAACATGAGACCCTTTCTGTCCTTTAACTTGGACGGCCTCTAAAACAGTTAAGATTATACATGTACAAGTTAATTAAGCAGTGTAGTGTGTCCTTATTTGTAGTGCTATTCGAAGTATATCGTATTATTGGATCAGTTTAAGCAAGTCATGAAATCATCAGATCGATTAAAATGTACATTGTACTGTATGCAGGAACATTTTCTCCTCTTTCGCCCTCATCGTCAACGAATGGGAAAATTCAAAACAGAAAGAATCCGAACAGTACATTCGTAGCGAAGAATTCTGACTGGATGGCGAATTTTGGAGAAGTGGTGAAATCGTTTGCACGTAAATTCGGGTGAAAATAGCACGGGGTGAAAATAACCAAATTTACAGAATCTGTGAGAAGTAGAAAATATGACTTACATAGGTCATTTTCAGCTTGATCCAGCGCCCGGTATAAAAAGAAATGGAGTACGGTTTGTGTACAATTTTAGCAAATATACAATCAATATTTTTTTTATAGAAATGGGTTGAAAAACGCGAATAAATGCCATAAAGTTGCAACAGATTTCTTTCGTTGATATTGTGAATGGTCGACAATTTTGTAAAATTATAAATAAATTTTCAACCTTTTTATATAAGAGGATTAACTTTGACTAAGTAACCCCTAGGAATTCAAATGACGTAATCATCGTCGGACTATGATTTTCTGATCTCCCCACATTCTATGAACGACAAAGGCGATTGTGTTTTCAAACAGAACCTGACCTGGCTTTGTAAGCATAGATGTTACCTCGTAATACCACCGATATTTCCCCTTGTCAAGTGTCGATTGCGTCCATTGTGTTTAAAGGTTAGCTCTCAAAAGGCAAACAAACAATCGATAAAATCATTTTTGTTTCAGCGGGGGTGTAGAATAAAGCTTATTTAATTCCAAAAATGTTGGTAGGAAACAAGTGAAACTTCAAAGTTCAGCAAGTAAATATTTTTCTTTCCATGACAAATTTACGATCAGACTATACAAACATCACCTTTGGTACTAAACTTTCATCGCCCGGATCAATTGTTTGTTAAACAAATTGACCGTCAAGCTTGCGAATCAATTGATTTCCGACCAGTATCAAATACATGAAGTTTTAACATCGGAGACACCTCATCGCAATATTTATTTAAACTCCGCGCATCGTAACGATGTAAAAAGTAACCCTATACCGGAGGCTTAGATTAAACATACACTTTTTTACCTCATGTGTAGGTGTCCTCCATAAGTAAGGTTTTGTTTTATGGATTTCCGGAGTATGTTGGAGCACTGTTTGTCTTTCTCTTATCACTTAACGCATTCGATAATTTATCAAATTAAATGGCTGATGTGTCAACGCGATTTGCCTACAGTTTCAAAAGCTTGAATCTTGAAGCGGTGTGACTTTTGAGGAAAGAACATAAGAAACACGATTTATCATACATGTTTGAGAATAATCGTGTATTTTTCATTTGCCTTTTGTTTAGTTTGTGAATATTATGTTTCAAAAGCTGTCTTTAATGTTTATGATTTTTTTTGTACTAGTTTCAAGCAGTGTTTTTAACTTTTTAACCCAAATTCTTCGTATAAAGTACTTAATGTTCATTCCGCAATTATCTTATTTGACATTGACTTTAGAAATGGAGTGGATGTGGCCCGTCAATCCGGGACTTCAGAGATACCAATCGAGTCAACTTTTATTGTTTTACTACAAAATATTAAGCATCCACAGTTTCCGGTTAATAAGAACTCCTTTTTTCCTTTTTTCTTTTTTTTTTCTTTTTTTTTTTTTTTTTTTTTTTTTTTTGAACAACATAAGAAAGCCATGCTTTACAATTGTCCGATTATTACGTAACGCACAGTCTAAAAAAGAACCCAGGAGGTAGTCTGAATAGTATATCTTGAACNNTGCTATCTGTGGTTTTCTATACTGTCTTGAAATTCTTTGTACTTATAATATCAAATCCCCTTTAACAAAAGTCAATCCATGGTGTTGGCAATGACAGCGAAAAATAGCATCCACTAGATGATACAATGTATCGGGTAGAAGGACGGACCTCACAACACAATCACTGCTGATAGTTTCAACCTTATGTTACACAGAATAATATCTGACTATAACTGATTAGTTTGCAAACACATCGATTATCAAGTATCGCTTTTTTGGAAATTTAGTTTCTGAGAAACTAAATGCAGTTAATAGTCTTTCGAAACATTCACACAAAATCGCTAATTTACAACGATTCAATTGAATTTTTAAGTGTCAAATACCTTTTTATCATTCGTTACAGTTGAAAATGTACAATTCTAATGAATATTAGACAAACAAGGAACTCCAAGGAATACCCTGATGTGGGATCAGGTGTCATGGAGGACTAAGCATATCATGTGGTTTGGTCACGTCCATCGTGACTCCAGTCAATTTCAATTGAAATGATTAAGAACGATTTGCACGTCCCATACGGTGGTACCGATTTGTTCATATTTAAAGAGAAAATAACTCAACATTGCAACAGTAAATGAAACTTTGTAGTTGCAAACGAGGTCTTCTTCTCGATTTGATATACTAACTGAAAGAGAATCTGATTCATTTGTAAACATAAGAATAATGAAAAACCTCTAGTATTTCGCTAATGGACATACATCTTCCATCATTTCAATTGTCTTTGAGACTAAAGATCATCAGATCTGTTCATGATAACCACGTGTGTCAAACTTTCTCAAAGTTCGTATTCAATTGCATGAAAAGGTCCAATTAAGCATGATTACCAATAGGCACAAAACACAGAATACTATCGTGCACAGAGACAAAGTGCATTACTATATTTGGACGCCTTTAAGACACCTGGTCCAATCCCGTATGGAAATTGCAGTTGTTTTCCCCGTTGAGGCCATTGTAATTCCAAATTTGCCATATTTATTAGAACTTAGATTTCCGAATATCTATTGGTACTTCAATGTTATTTGTGCTCCTTCAATATTATTTCAAGAAGCCAAAAATTTGCCCTCTTTTCAATTCTATGTCTATATTTAATTTGTTTGTCTTCAATTTCAAATTATCTTATATCATCCATTCAATTATTTGACAATATTACAGAAATAATCCATCCAAACTCACTTTGAAAGATATCTTAGCAGCAGTATTGCATCTTACAGAGTAGTCGTACGAAACTCAGGGGCTTAAATCATAATCTACATTAGCGCGCATAAAGAACTCAACGTGTACTTTTTTCTTAATTTGTCATCTGGACACATTCTATGTTAAACATGATTTCGCAACGCTTAATCCACTAAGTAACGAACATTCCAAATGTCTCTCAATAATTTGTACTAATAACAGCCATTTCCTATTTACCAGCTTTCTTCTCGTTATGCCTTTAGAGAAACCGTCACACGGAATTGAACGAAAATATCAGCCGTGCTGGGAGTGCATGGACTTCAACAAGTGATAGATTAATATGGGAATCTGATCGGTCTGGGAATTCCGGATTCTGCCTTATCAGCTTTTAATTTTCTTGTGTATTTTCTATAGAATTCTTTTTCAAATCAAATGGATGGAGATTAAATCTGTAAACTGATGTTATCGACTAAATGAAGCTTTCAGCGAATAAATTTCTGTCAGTTTTCCACGCGTTCTGTTAGCCGTTTACGGAATTTTCTCCACCCATATATCTTATTTTAGTACATATAATGTTTGATACAAAATGCATCAGACAGTTTCTCTGTGCGACTGTCAATCAACTTAATCTTAAAACTGAAAATGTATATTGCAAAAATTCATATTCAGATTTTGTCATGTTTTGTCGTGTTTCATATCGGTTGTTAGACAGTTCTTTTCAGACTAGTTTTGACTACAGATTACCCTATTAACCTTATCAAAAAAAAGTGTGACCGGTCAACAGGGGATGCTTACTCCTCCTAGGCACATGGTCCCACCTCTTGTGTCCAGAAGTCTGTGTTTGTCCAACTCTTTATTGAGTATTCCTTATAGGAATTATAAGATCGATCACTGTTCATTACTTTTACCATTTCATTACACAGTACAATGTACAAATCTTAATCTTTGTCAAAGTACTATTCGTTTGCAAGATCAGACTAATTTGTTTGTTTGTTTCTTTCTTTGTGGTTTTTAATCAATATGTAAGATTTTAGATTGAAGCTCTTCTCGTTTAGAAGGTATATTAACATGTGATATAGCAAAGAAAATGGGGCTGATTTTTAAATAGAAGCAAAAAGTACCTCGTTAACTTAATCATACAGCAATAATCTTGGGATGAAAAAGTAATCATATTTGACGTCTTTAGATATGGATACTAAAGCAGATATTTTTGCATAACGTTTAAATAAGGCATATCCTAGAAACAGTACTGATATATAAGTATACGTATCAGTTCCAAGCGAAAATAATCCCCACATTCCTATCTACTTCGTTAGCTTAATGTGACTTCATGCAGAATAGTTCTGCAAAAGAAAAATATCTCAAAACTACCATATTTTTTTCCTCAAACCATGTACATATGACAGCGGCGAATGATCGAGTTCATTTCATTCTATGCCATACTTAGAATTTCTAATCTACATAATCTTATGTACAGCTGCTGTTGTCGTCCTTCTTGAAAGCACCGTCGAATGCCGTTGTAGGGACTTCAATGTTGGTATGTGCTCCTTATTGATTGTAAGTTAGAATTGAGGGTTATTTTAACACGCGTAAACCTGTGACACGGAACATCGGTTTTACCTGAATGTAAAGCGAAACCTTCCATAGCGACCACCTGTATACAAATACCTTATAATGTTTTTTGATATTCCAAAATATATGTAGTTCAATCTATTTACAGATCAACTTCTTTTAACCATCGAGTTGTCTACCTTCCAGGCGGCCCTTAAATACAGGTTTTACTGTATCGTACTTATACATGATTACAGACCTTTGTTCCTTTAAAAAGAATTTATGTTTCAATTCTACACAACATTTACAGGTAGATTATTCATCCTCAACGCTCTGAAAGAAAAACGATTTGATAAATGGCTCTGCATGACGAATAAAGCTGTTAGCATAGTTACGTATCAGGAAGCACTAATGAAGTGCTAAGTGTTCATGATCACTCACTCTCTTAATTTTCTAATTATGTAAATTAGAAGTTTACGCGGTTATGCTATCCTGTCGCTCACCTTTAGAGATTTTTGCATTGCAATTAAGAACAAGGGTTGTAGGAGTTTTATAGCAGTTTTATTAGGTAGCCTAACAGAGTATCAGACATGTTTCATGTATTGAGCTTTTCGCTTGAATATCATCAAAGACACAACGTCGGCCATTACGGCATGTATCCTGTACATTACGGCGTTGCCATTTTCACTTTTATGTCTTTTATTTTACGTGCATTGCAGATTTATTCGACCATTGATAATCAATCTCTGTCAGTGAATAATCTATTTCTGCGTCGCCGTCACGTGCCGGAAGCTCAATATAATTCTTGCTGCACGTGTCGTATACTTAGGTACATACTGCATAACGAACTGTTAGCCATTTTAGAGGTAACAAAGAGGGAGAAAACTCGCTGGAACCCACGTATTGCTGCAATTTGGATAGTTTTTTTAAGCACAAGAGTAAACAGAAAATTAATTTTGATAATCAGATATATACCTTTAATAGTGAGTTTTCTCACGGTCTGCCATTTAATCGAACTCAGAAGATTTTCATTGAAAAGTGAAGACTGATGTAGAAAGGTCATACGTCTGATCCTTCTCCCTTTGGGTTTGCAATTGTTTTTCATGCAAAGACCATATTGTTCCAAGTTGCAGTATTCTAAGAAACGTAGTACGTCATCTACCTGTAAGTGCTTTAATTTTCTTTCTTCAATAAAGGCATCCTTACATTAACAACCAGAATTGGAAGGTACTCAAAATTCTAAATTCAAAAGATTGACTATAATGTTCCTGTGTGAAAAAATATAAAAGATAAGTTTTGAGTTTCCGCAAAGCTTTACGTTAGGTAAGAGATTATTTCTACGCTTTCCTCATTCGTTATATTCTTTTCATGTATAAGAGGCACAAATCCAAGTGAAATAAGAAGTTTTCGAGGTGAAAGGAATGACATGTATTCCGGTTGAGACTGGATGTATTCTACCGGGGACTAAATGAATTATAAAAGGGATAAAGTAGAAGATACCAAAGGACATTCCAAATTCAAAAAGTGGACGACAGACAAAACCGTGGCCAAAACAAAAAAGAGACAAAACGACAAACAGAAAAACACTTATAACTAAAAATGGAGTAACACGATCCCCACTTAAAACTGGGGGTGAGTTCAGGTGCTCCGGAAGGGTAAGCAACTCCTGCTCCACGCGTGGCACCCGTCGTGTTACACATTGTCTAATACACGAATAAGTCACAATTGGTGATGGTCATTAACAAGAAAGGGGGAATCGGGACTAGGTATGCGACAAGGGAAGTTATCCATCAGTTTTGTTCATTTCAACACCATTGCCATTATCGTAACCATTGCCACCATCGGCAGATTTAGTTAAATGAAAAAGATGATGATTACGATGATGACTATAACGATTATTTTGTATAATATTCATCATCGTCATCATCATCATCATCATCATCATCATCATCATCATCATTCTTAGTCTTTCTGCCGCTCTTGCTGTACTAGTATTGACTTTATTCCATGTCGTAAATGAAATCCAAAAATAATTGTGCCAAAAATACTTTTAAAACACAAAACATACAGTTTTCATTTCAAATGGATTTTTAGGACTGCATCCATCGATTCGACAGAACAACAATACAATATTCCGATATTGGATATGCCAAACTGCATTTATTCATGGAATGGAAGAAATTCTCGCTCTTTCCAGTCTATCAAATATGTAAAATAAATTGCCTTTGCATTTGAAATGTGATTTGAAATTAAATGGTTGCAAACAATATGCTAGAGGCATTTAATACTTTAATATTGCGCTTTCATAACTGTTGCAATTTATTTCTGCTTATTAATGCCTGGTTACGATGAAGAACTTGCATCTAAATGGTTATTTGCAATGTCTGTACTTGACTGTTACAGATATGCGTGGGGTATTTTGTTTATTGTTACATTCAAATACAACACCAAAATTCAATACCAGTGTTGGCAACCGTACGATAGTTGAATAATTCTATTTGATATGTTTTTCCGCTTAAAATGAATATTGATAAAAACGATTGAAAACTAGGCATTTGTAAAATACCATCGACGGACAGTATGAATGAAAGTTGTTGCGAGTAGATTTTAAAGTGATTTGGCTAAATGTCAGACAATTTACAAGTTTCCGATTTGGTTTACGCAAAATGAAAATATGTGAACGATTCAAGTTGTTTTTCATTTTACAAAGTGATAAAATATTATCATAAGATGGAAATAGGTGAAGTATATATGTCAAATGGTCTGTACACTATCATTCATATTATCATATCAACATTTTCCGGGGAAAATTGGCCAGGTATTTTATTACCTTTTGTATCTTGTTGTGTTTCAATGGCTCCCAAATGGTATCCTTTCACGATCTACACGTACCAATTAAAATCCACCTACATTTCCGAATCCCAATGTTTACATCTAAATGTGGGAGAACAATTACTGTCATTTACAACTACCGTTTTACATGTAAATTACATTATTATCCAAGAATTTTATACTAATGGCTTATTTTTGCAGTGTAACATATTAATTATCAGTTCGGTTCAGGGTAACAAGCTTTTTTTCGCTCAAGCTTTTAGCAGAGCGCGGTAAAACTATTGTAGGTTTTTTTGTATTGAATCCTGTTTTGTCTGTAAATCCATTTATTTTGCACTACGGTAAAATGCTATGACAGCGAGCGTGTTAATTCTATTGCGACAGATATAAGATAATTCATAAACCGTTTTTAGCCTCAGTTATATGATAATGATATTTTAAAAGTTCAATATCTCAGAGCATGATCTAAACATCTATTTCTAAGTGCGCTTGAAGGTTTTACGACAAATTGTTATTTTGATTTATGGATATAGTCTAACCTGCCAGACCGACCCACTGATTTAAAAGGAAGCTTCTCTTACGAGACCTAAACACAGTCGAACCTGTTTTAAGAGACCATCCAAGGCAAGGAGCAAAAAGGGTCACATTATGACAGATAGTCCCTTAATTCAGGTGATTATATTGGAAAAACCAATTTAGGAACCATTCAGTTAGGTCACATAAGACGGATTTTCATTAAATTCAGGAGGTCGCTAAGGCAGTCAAGACTGTATATAATTCCTGAAATGTTGTTTTTCTTACAAAGATCACCTATATGAAGAGACTACTTGTCATATGTGACCGTTTTCACTCCTTCCCTTTCACAGTCTCTTAATACAGGTTAGAATGTACATTACTGATCGTGTTTTTTACCCCTACTGAATGAATCAAAGATGATATAAGTTGTAAGTCATACGGAGAATACCATATATATTTAGTATTCAAATTTTATCAAACGGAATGACACACTTAACATAATGAAATATTAAGATGATCGAAAGTCATCCCCTCACAGGAGTGAGATCAAGTGCCCGGAAAGTGTCAACAAATGTTGCTATAGCCATTCCCGTCACTTGCCTATTTTTTCCACATAATTTTCAAGTTATCAAACTACAGGAATTTAAGATGAGCCAAAAATAAAAAGGAAGAAATAGTGCAGACGTTAAATTCTCATGCCTACCCTTGGCACATTGAGTCACAAGGGATCTCTAACGAGCCAAACGCCGAGTCTACTAAGCGACCTCTATTTCCCTGTCTTTTACCCCCCCCCCCCCCCCCCCCGGGACTTTCTGGTCGTTCAAAATTGTATTTTTGATTAGCGTCCTAATCTTGAATCTATCACTTTTATGGCACGTCACCGTATGCATGTGAATGGCCTAAAAGTTTGGCCTATGCTCGGCACTTATTGTCATTAAGCAGTCAGGGTTCTGTAAAGTTACTGTGCCACATGACCTCCGTTTTTATTGTTTCATCAAAAGGACAGATATGGCCCACAACGCTGTTTCGAACCAACTACTTCACGATCAGAACGTGAATACGCTAACCACTCAGCCAGAACGATTATGACTTTATAGTCTACAGAAAACGAATCTATAAGCAAGCCTGAGGGTAATATTTTTGCAAGAGTAATTTAGTCTTTGCATCGATATTTCTGTCGTTTGTATGTTTTATATTCATACATGCAGTGATTTATTTTATTTCTGGAAATGTAATTGTGTTAGGTTAAAATCACAACTGCTCTTCCACGAGCCATATGCGTATGACGTCACATTGAAATTTTGTAATCACCCAGTTATCAGAGATTAAAGTTAAATCATTTCAGACCGAGTGTTCAAATCCAAATTGTAGTTTTTAAAAATTATGCTAATTTTCCGTGATAAAACAATTTTTGCGCAAGGCACGTAATCAAACGTCGCTGACAGGCAGTGTTCTATTTCTCTATTTGCCTTGCACAGCAGAAGCATATGTAATAGACACAGCTCTGTAACAATAAAATCCTTAAGAATCGGTTATGTCGTTTGTAAACGTTAAATAGGCGTGGAATAATACAACCCAATGTTAGACGCAACAACATAACAGGTCGCAAAGTTATAATCCTGAACTAGAAATCTTAAAATGTTTTGTCTGGGATTTGATATAACCTAGAATACAAGAACAAGAAGCAAGAACAGTAAACTTGGTAAGTGAAAAGTTTCAAGGTATATTGCAACAAGTATTCGGTCCTTGAAGCTTCTATAAAAACGGCGAATGCTCTAAAAGGAGGTCACAATGACATTGAAAAATAGGTATTTGTCTTAAATTTAGCGCACACTCTGTAATTAGCCACTTAAGCATTTGACTACAGTCTTCAAAATTTGCTAAACTTAATGTTAACTGGCCTATGTTACGGCTCACATTTTTTGTCACTATATTTTTCTATTGCATGGCCAGATTGCCAAATTAATATGTGATGCTATGTATCTATACAAAAAATATGGGTGGGTTGTTGATCAGAAAGATCTATAAATATAAATAATGTACACAGTGGCTACAAAGTGATATGTTAATTATCCAACATATTTCACACGAACTGAGTTAAAGTAGGTTAGATTGACTAATTGATGTCCTTTTTTGGATGCCTTACTGACGTATCCGTCGTAAATGTTCCATTGGAACCCTTAGAGTTCCTTGAAATAGATATCTCGTATGAAAAAGTGAATGTTCTTGGTCCAATCAGAGTTGTTGTAGAAGGTCACGTTCTAGAATATCATCCAGCGTTCTTCTTTTCCTGGCATCAGTCCTTTTTAGTGCCAGACCCTGAACAATATGGCGTTAAATGTAGATACCTTCCAATTAACCCACTTAATGTACTTATCTTACTTACCGCAGACTAATTGAACCATTTGAGATACATCATGACGATGCACATCGTGACATCTTAAATACTAATGACCTTATTTCTCTTCCCCAGTGATTTCAAATTAGACTTACAGTTGTGTTTTTTAAGTCACGGCGGCATTATCTAATGAAAAACCTGTGAAAAGTTTTGTTCTCAAGGAACCGTGTCCTACATTTGACTCTGTCGTCTGCTATGACAATTGTATGCGTCCTTTTATTTCTTACCGAAGTATCCGTCGTATATGTTCCATTTGAACCCTTAGAGTTCCTTGAAATAGATATATCGTATGAAAAAGTGAATGTTCTTGGTCCAATCAGAGTTGTTGTAGATGGTCACGTTCTAGAATATCATCCAGCGTTCTTCTTTTCCTGGCATCAGTCCTTTTTAGTGCCAGACCCTGAAAAATATGGCGTTAAATGTAGATACCTTCCAATTAACCCACTGAATGCACTTATCTTACTTACCGCAGACTAATTCAACCATTTGAGATACATCATGACGATACACATCGTGACATCTTGGATACTAATGACCTTATTTCTCTTCCCCAGTGATTTCAAATTAGACTTACAGTTGTGTTTTTTAAGTCACGGCGGCATTATCTAATGAAAGACCTGTGAAAAGTTTTGTTCTCAAGAAACCGTGTCCTACATTTGACTCTGTCGTCTGCTATGACAATTGTAGGCGTCCTTTTATTTCCCAGACATGACCATTGTCGTGAGAATATCCTTCTACTTCTCTCAAATTGTCGTTTATGAGAAACTCTCGTCCTCAATCAGGTTATCAATTACGTGTGTCCTTGAATTCAAATTCGTTTATCTATCAGATATCCTTGGAAACGTTGACTTGACAGTACTGGCTAAATGTTTATCATCTGCAGCCGCCTGTCAGCCATAAAAAACCATGGACTTCTGTGATCGTTTTAGGAGTTGCAACAATAAAAAGAACTTCCAGATATAGGGTCATCCTTGCTTGACTACTACGTCCGCATTCTGCTAACCAAATAAAGGGCATCTTCTCCTCGTGTTACTTTCATGTTCAATTAAAAAGTCGTTGGTGGCAGTGTTTTCTCTATCGTTTTAGGAGTTGCCACAATAATAAAACTTCCAGAATGAGGTTCATCCTTGCTTGACTACTACGTTTACATTTTGCTAACTGAATGAACGGCATCTTACTTTTTAATGTTAAATTAAAAAGTCGTTGGTGGCAGTATTTTCTCAAATAAATATGGACTTCTATCTCCATTATATTGTCAAATTTCCTGTTACTTGAATGTTTTCTTCATAGGGATACATCTTGAAAAAAAATTGCACCACTTGTCAATAATTAAAAAAAATTGCACCATTTGTTGGTAGCACAGCGTTGAAAAGTCACCCGCCCTGGTGAGGTCATTCAATACAACGACCATAATTGCTGCTTTTTTGCTGTTTGATGTTCCAATCAACATTTTGCTTGACATGGAAACGCCACCAAATGCTGAAAAGCATTGCAAAATTTGGCTTATGCTAAGCAATTATTGACTTTGAGCAGTGATTGGTCTTAACATGCCGACACATGGCGTCACAAAATCCTGGTCTATACTGCCTCAGCTGAATAAAGGGCATAGTAGTATAGCTACAACTACAGAAGTTCGAACCCACGATCTCATGATCTGGGTTGAACACCATTAAGCTTGAGAATGTTCTTAAGTCTAAGAATTTTCTTAACTCTAGTAAACAGCATTTCCTGATTGGCTGAGAAGCTGAGGATGAAAAGTACATTTTAAGTCTCATGGTGTCAAGCCTATTGATGACTATCCTACCAAAGGTTCTCGGCGAAACGCAACACCTATTAAACATTCAACTAGGTAGGGATAAATAGATAATTTAAACGAAGAAGTTTCTTTTGTACCTTATGTTGTTGCGACCTTTAACCTTATCAGGGACCCCCCCCCCCTCCCACCATCGTCACAGTCCATCTACAGAGCAAAACATAAAATGATTCATGAAACAGAAAAATCTTATTTATGAAATTAACCTCGGCAATATATACTTAAAAAGTCAACCTGTTTCAAGACTCTCTATTGAAAGATGCAGAAAGGGCAGCATATGACAGGTAGTCCCTTAAATCAGGTGATTTGTATAAGAAAAAGAAAACCACTTTGGGAGTAATACTTTTTATGTCACATAAGGCAGGTTTAACTGTATGTGCATACTGAAATGGTTCTAGTCTTCTTATAAACGATGATTAAGTAAAGCCAACACCAAGAAACGGAGTTGACGTGACGGCCCGTCACTCGATCCCATGCAATTTGATACAAATATTACAGTTATTCTAAAGTGATTAATATTACAAACAGACTTATTGAGACACTGAACTCACGGTTTTTGCTCATTCACCGGCGCTAATATCAGCTTCAAATATCCATTTCATATTTTATTTTAACACATTCGTCGTAAGAATGCCTTACAGGTCACGACTGGGACTTTTTTGTAAAGTGATCGCTGAATTTCCACAACACTTGTGATCGTTTATTCTTTAATTATAATTATTATGATTCTTATATCGATCACGAATCACGAATTCCACGTATCATAAATTCTGTTTTGCGAATAACAAAAGACATATATACATCGGTGCAGAAGTTAACATAACTATGAAAAACGCATCCTGTTGTAAATCCAAAATTTCAGCGAGTTCTAATTTTAGCACAGAATCTCTTGATTTTTCGCATCAGTTTAATTTCGTGAAATGAATCGAGAGATCATTGTCCAATCTATGTTTTGCCGATTTATACAACGTTAGTATAAGCAAATACATATTTTTTTTTTTTTTTTTTGCAGTCAAGGATCTCTAACTTTCAATGCCAGTCTGAATCATGGGGTCATGATTCTGAATATTTCATCCACAGGATGAGAAAAATCAGTCATACAAAAGCTAGGAGGGACCTTGAATTTTTTTTCAAGAAAAAAAACCCAGTTATGCCAAGCTGGTAGGACTACCGGTTATAATCAGGAAAAGCCATTCATTTCACAGCTCTGACTGGATATCTCGATAAGCCTGGCTTAAATAAAAGGATCTATTGTGCAGCCCATGATCACCTTTCAAATAATTGTAAAACATATACATTGGAGCCACTTTAATCTGGATATTTTTGTTTCCAAACAGATCATTTAAGTCCATAAAGATTTGATTAACCGTACAATTTTGGTTTTTTGAGCTTTAATACATAAGTGTGTGATATATCTTACTTCATTCTTTTATTACTCTTCACTTTCCTTACCTTTGTTTGCAGTTACAATGTATTTCATTTTGGGCTATGTGCTTTTTTGCGCTAGTTAATTAACTTGTGGATACCTAAATATTTTGAATTTCATATATAAAATAAAACCATTTCGAAAACTTCTGTAATAAAAGCAACGTTGTCTCATGCTATAGTGATATTCTACTGCAAATAACTTTCATATGAATAAAAAAAAGCTAATATATGCAATACGTTTAGAGCAACTACGATCAAATAAATGGAGTTTTACCATTCATCCAACAATATACCTAGAACGAAAGTAGTAACTATAAAATGAAAATATCGGCCGCTTAAAGTAAATATTACTAGTCCTTGTTAACCAGAAGCTACATCAAATAGCTTTATGCTCTTTGATGTTTGAATTTAATATTTATTGATGTATTTGAATTTAATTAACAAGTACCTGCGCATTCGGCATCAATTGTTTTAAACATTGTGATTGGTAAACAGAACACAAACGCGAGGACGAGTAAGTTTCTACTTGACGTGAATGTCAATGCGATATGCATAGAATAGGAAATTCTTGAATTGTGAGCTCAAATCAATGTACAACTCAATTTACTGAATTCAGAGGATTTCCCTGTAACATCTGCAAAGGGTGTACTATGACACTGATTCTTTCCGAACATCTGGTCCCATTTAGTTGGGGACTTGCAAATGCTTCCCACCCTTTAGACCGTTACCATTCCCAAATTGTTATATTCTTCAGAATGCTGAGGTTCAAGTGTGTCTTTTGGCGCTTCCTCAGTTTTTAGGTTTAATGGTTATAAGTGTTACAGTAGTTAAAATACTTACACATACTACTATAGCTCCAAATACTTATTTTACAACTACTTTTTTCAGAATAGCTGCAACAAAAGTAATAACTATTACATAGTCGACAACTTAAGATAACAAGTAATTCTTCAATCAGACTATGTAGCAGTAGTAACAATAGCAGTGAAAGAATCTAAAGAGTAATGGAAGTTTCTGTAGAAGTAATGTTGCTTTTTTGGTGGCAGTTGTGGTAATAAAAGTGTAATTTGCAGGGCCAATAGGAATTGTAGCAATAGTAATAGCACGAGTAGAAAAAGCATAGTACTAGCACGAGTAGAGGTGCAGGGCACGAGTTCTACATCTAGTAAATGTAGTAACGCTCAAAGTGTAGAGATATAACGCACCAAGAAGTGATAACGATCTGATCGTGATAAAAGTAGACATGGATATTGTTTATGTAACATAATTATCATTGATGCTTAACGCCACAATATCATTTCAGCTTTATTGGAACAGTCTCGTCTTAGAGTTTACAATAGTTCTATCATCGTTGACGATGTATTGTAGTGGGATTTTTCATACGTTATATACCGACATGTACAATAATGGCAGTTATTGTAACTCAGTAGGAAGTCGAGGTGACTAGAACCTAAGTTGAATGTGTTGGCTGGTTTATTGTGTTTTTTGTTTAACGTCCCAAAACCTTCACTTATAGGTAGACGTCAACGTGTGCAGGTCGAGACATTTGGCCAAAGCAGGAAGGTGGAGGGGTCTAACATGCGGATACCTTCTGTAATAATGTGACGTAAATCAAACAAACGAACCTGGTTAAAAGGAGATGTTCGTTAATTTGTTTTCTGTTTGTTTTGTTTTGTTTCTTTTTTTTTGTTCTGTTGTTTTTTAATTTATTTTATTGTTTTTCTTTTGTTTGTTTGCTTTTTTTGTAGCGGTACTGGTGTGTTGATTTCAAAACCAAGTGTTAGTGTAGCAATATGGTCTTTCGCTTCTGAAAGCGCTAAACATGCACCGTTTAACGTTTTCCGTTTCGTCTGCTTTTCTAATAGCTATTTCCACTGTTTCACTTGTCACTAAATACAAACATTAATTTGGATACATATCTTTATTAAATTAGATACATTTATCCTTTAAATTGACTGAACTACACGTAGAAACGGTAAGTGTTTAACGATACTCGATGAAATAAGTCGAGGAGGATTCGTTATCTATGGTTGCTGATGAATCAATCTTAATGGGAAAGGATGAAGAAGGACATTTTATTGGTTAAAGCAAGATTTTCAGAAATTTACCTGAAACTACTTGACAAGATTTGTCATTGGTAACATATTTTCGGAATTTTGAACTTTAATTATTACTGTTTTTTTTACCTATATCAAAAACTTATCAACCGTGATGTTTTCCCTGGAAAGACCGAGATTCTAGTACCGTTTACAGTCCATCACTAAATGTGTTATGAGCAATTTTCTGCACAAATGCAGTTTCGATGTATGCATGTATGTCGTAATGAGATTGAATTTTGTATTTCTTTTAATGTCTTTGAAATTAATTTCAAATGAAACCGATCAGTAAGATTCTCGTTTAGGTCTTTTTGAATCGTGAAGCAAACACGATATTTCAGATAAACCCGAAATTGGGCTATTCGGATAACCATCGGACGGAGGTCCTAAATGTGACCTTTTATGGTCACAAGGTAGTAAGAATTCTTTAACGTGCTAAGTACTCTCAAATGAGACACGATAACTGAACTGCATACAATTTTCTTTAGAGAAACAAGTACACGGTAGAAGGTAGAAGTTTTCACTTTTAGAACATGGTACTTATATTTTATAAAATCAGTCGTTCTACATTTGCTTACAGCACGAGGTCAGGAGAGCAGGAAATGAAATTGATTACTTAGAATAATACAAAAATGACACGAAAATGTCAGTTGCAACCATGGGTTGTGCGCAAAGCGTTAAATCTCAAATCGTTTTCCTTTATTGTGCTTTATGGCAGTTTGTCTTACTGAGTTGATAAATGCCTATCTCCTTTTGCTTTAGTTGGCAGTTTTTGCTAAGGATATCAGAACATATAATATATATTTTGGCTTTAGTTCAATTAAGACCCTGGTTAATCATTTTTGCTCGGACTGAAAGTAATATTTCCAACGATTCAAAGGACGAATGCAATTTAAAATGATTTGGACTTAATGCTCTCAATATTGTGCTTATTCTGCGTTTTGTTCTAAAGAATTTAAAGTCAAACCGAAATCATTAAAGTCGTACACGCGGCAAATCTAAACCGTTGGCGTGACAACTACAGTTCTTCGTCAAAAGTTCAGTTCGTATAGCGGAAGTTGTACCTCTTTTGTATGGGCCTCTAGACCAGAGGTCATAATTAAAATCGATTTGTTAAAGGTGCCTCACTGTCCAATGACCGAACGTGCCGACAAAAGGTCATAAGGTGAAGCCCTTCGCGTAATTTCGCTACGTTTCATATTAGAAACATGATAAAAGAGATTCGGAGTGGGAAATCAATGTAATAACTAAAAACAAAAACAAAAAGAAACCACAACACTAAAACTAGCTCTCTTAGTTTATTTGGGGCTTACTTGAAGAAACAATTAGGTTTTCTATAGCATAATTGTTTAAGTTTTTTTGTTCGTTTTTTCACTATTTTGATGTTACTCACCGAGGTATTTTTAAAAGTGTTACAATAAAAAAGGAGGTAATTAAACAAAAACAAAATAAACAATTAAAAAAGGAAGAAAAACCGCGATAAAAATTCATGGGTGCTGAATTACAGGTAGTTCTTTTTTAAACAAATCTTTGTACATGTACTCGTCGAAGAAAGCATATTTTTCTGTAAGATAGTTATATTACTCAACCGTTAGCTCAAGCCACGTTCGAAGTCCTAAATGAAATAATCTCACTTCCTTTTGAAAGTCTGCCCAGATTCTGAGTAACATTACAACACGATTTCTCAATGAGAAATGTTTATTTCACGGTCATGTGGACACTCCTAGAGCCAGTGCTGAAACAGCGATCGTTAAGATTATAGATCCATTTATTTTATGTTGTTATTCCAGCTACAAGTACCTTATTCAAAGTGAAACTATATTTAGCAGTTCTTTCTAAATACAAAAAAGATGCGACATCTTTCAAGTGTGAAGTATTAGTAGAATCAATGAAGATAACTACATTTCATCAACGAAATCATCGTGTTCATGTAGCAATTATTAGGATTCAATTCTCGATTCCTCCCGAACAAAATGTGATGTTGCCTTTTAGCACCGCGGGATGCTGTAATTCTACCTCAATTTACCCTAATTTACGACAAAGTGGACGATATCATTGTAACATATTACACGATAAAGCAATAATCATATTTAATTTGTTTAACTCATTGAGAAAATGTCAATATCTCGATATCAAAAAACTTGACTGAAGTCCTCAACAGATGCAAGGGAAGCTATTTTTTGTGTTGCTTTTTGTGATCCAGGGTGTAATTAAAGAACCAGAAGTGGTAACAGGCAAGCATTTGATATTGAAGTATCTGGTGCCAATCAGATATATGGTTTTGTGGTTCATATTAGGAGACATGATTTATCTCAAGTGTCACTTAAGTTGTGTGGCATCGTCATACGTCTAGACAAGCCTAGAAATCCCTCAATTATGTGTATACAATTAGAAACAAGTTTTATGGTTACCTTAAAATCAGTATTCTATTGTTGGGCGGTGATTTTTGTTTCTTAGGGGAAAATGGTGATTAACCTTTAATGGTATACTTTTAATTAAATAAGGTATTTTTGTCAAGGAAAATTTTATCAACTTGATAAGAAACTGGTAATTGAGTCATTGTTTCTTTTGACTTTGGGCTGTTCAATTTGAAACAATAGTTGTGATTAACATATGTTTATTATGTGTGAAATCGAAGAATCCAATTATTGAGATTTTGAATTATTTGGGTGGAACTTTATTTTTTGCTTGTATATTTTTTGTTTAATTTTTTCATAATTAATTTTGTTCCGTTATTATAACGTTAATAAACCCTCTCGTTCTATGTTTACATGGAATATATCGATGGCACTATATTTATGCCCTGTTCATAAATTGACGAGAAGATTAATTTAGAATGGCAAGAAAATACCTAAGCAGCATAATTAAAGCATTGTAATACATGCCAAGGTTATAGTGAAATTGGTTGAATTTTAGACAATATATGTATGTTTAACTGTCATTAAATGGCAAAGGGCAAAAGGGGAGGGCAAAATTGTCCGAGTACATTCATATTTTGGGAAGAAAAGTATGTGTTAAAATCGGTACAAACACTTAGGTAAATTACCTTTCATTTCAAGTTTGAACACACGACGAAACTATTGCAATATTTATCCATATGTCAAAAAACCAACTTAAGTTATACCCTAAAGTTTACGCGAAAGGGTCGAAGCTATGGTACACTTGTGTTTGTCCAACTCTTATTTTTGTTTTCCTTGTTGGAGCCGAGGGATTTATCGCAATTCGTTACCATTACTTTTTCATTTAACTTATCACTTCCAAAGGTCTTTGGTCGTCACCATGACCTGTGAGTGTTGCAGAATACCCGTGTCACAGATTTCCAGGATTATCTTCCCCTTACCTCCCCTGTCCTCCTGTTGACTTATTACTGAATTCGTAACATGAGTGACACGATCGGTGCGAAGCAGGAGTTGCTTGACTCTCCAAGGGCACCTTTACCCGACCCCGAATTTTTGTGAGGTTCACTTTACTTCATCGTAAGATTTATCTGTTTCTGTGAACTATTGTCCTTTATTGTTTTTGAACATGGTGCTGCATGTCCTTTGGTATATTTAATCCGTTTTTTATACCTGTAATTTATTTTTTTATTTATTTTTCATTTTATTTTTTTTTTTTGCAGTTTGTAACGATGAGTCTCCACATCTTCTACCGTGTCCGACGCCAGACAGAAACAAAAAATTTTACTGCATAAGCGAGAGTTCTTTGTGTGACGGATTTTACAATTGTCCTAATGGCGAGGATGAAGACCTGGTAGGCTGTATGTTTCACACGTGGGTAAGTAATATATTTCATTTCCATTTCCTGTTGTATTAATGACAAGTCCAACAGTATTGTTTACAGTCAGCATTTATGTAAATTCTATGGTCGCTATAACGGTCTAGTTTGCCATTTCAACCTGCCTTTGGATCCAATACTGCCTGACTTATTTTATACTAATTATTACACACATTAGATCGACTACGGGTAATTCCTTTTTCCTGAACAAGATATAGGGCTACGGGTGGGCACTTACATCTCATCTCCTTTGCTCCTGATCCTACCTTTTGTATATCCGGGGAGGGGGTCCGAGTTTGCCCAACTTTGTATTCCTTATGGGGGTTATGAAATTTATCACTTTTTATTACCGTTACCTTTTTTTAGCTCTTACTGCGTAACTTTGGTCCTTTTTCACACACACACAAAATACCTTACAATTAATATCACTTGTTATCGTGAATCA
>JACSZP010029433.1:0-10769 GCA_016161895.1 Pinna nobilis
TTTGATTTGGCTGTGACGGGCGTATCATGTGCTCGGAGGCACTCTTGTTAAATATTCTTTACAGATATGGTGGTCAGTGGGTTGCCAATCAGAAATGGAAATTTGCATGCAGGAGAAATTGCTACAATGTCATTAGACTTGATGTCATCCATGATCTCATTCAGAATTCGACATATGCCAGAGAAGGTTGTACAGCTTCGTGTTGGAATGCATTCTGGTTTGTACAAATTTAAACATATGGACAAAGTACGCACACACTCTCTCTCTCCCTCTCTCTCTCTGATTTTATTTGCCATTTCATAGCATGAGTGATTCACAAGGATAAATTAGTAAATTTAGTTTCAGATGAATGATATGTTACAAATGATGATCTTTATACCAATTTACCCCTGAAAATCAATAGACTCTTCAGTAAATTAATTATTAAGGTGAGTCCAAATGCGTTTTTAGGGGTAAATGAGTTATCAAACAACGTTCTGTGTTATAGAACTTATATTGTGTTGTAGAAATTATATTCTTTATTTACAAACTACAAGAGTAAAATGATTCAGTCTATTTTTGATTGCTAAAAAGATGCAGTATATACACATTTTGTTGTTAATGACCTTAAGTTAATATAGATACATGATATTTACTTGATTTCTCTTTTTACAGGTCCATGTGTATCTGGTGTTGTTGGCTTAAAGATGCCTAGATATTGTCTATTTGGTGACACTGTAAACACTGCATCTCGAATGGAGTCCAGTTCAATGGGTAAAATATACTACTTCACTTTGCGGTTATAGCTGATTATGCCTTATGTGTGATTTATTGTTATGTGAGTATATCAGACCAGGTAGCTCAGCTGGTGGAGCAGCCGCATAGTTAGTTGGAGGCTGCAGGGTTTCAAATCTTAGTCAGGCTGTCAATTTCCCCTTGCTTATTACATTGGCATCTAATGCTGGTTAGTGAATCTATATGTATTACTATGCCACCACAATCTATTGTAGCATTTTGTGATAGATGGAAACTGTTACATATGGATGGTCTATCAAGATAGGTTTACCATGTTTATGAGATTGTGTCATTGTAGCATATTTGTGCACTTGTCTTACCCAGGAAACACGTGAAAAGTCATACTGCTATTACAAAAGTTTTTCAAAGAATGTGTTGTATTTGAGCATGCATAACAGTTTATAAAGTTGTCATATTTGGGAATGCTTAAAAATGCTGCAATCAGGTACTTCTAAAATTATATGGACTGGTTGATTAGGAGTGTTGTTACTATAATCGGGTACTTCTAAAACTATATGGACTGGTTGATTAGGAGTGTTGTTACTATAATCGGGTACTTCTAAAATTATATGGACTGGTTGATTAGGAGTGTTGTTACTATAATCGGGTACTTCTAAAACTATATGGACTGGTTGATTAGGAGTGTTGTTACTATAATCTGTCCATCCATTTGTCCAAAACAATATGCTGTCAGTATAGGAGACTCTATTAATGTTACTGACTCCTGTAAGATTCTAAGTCTTGATATTTTTTCATTGTGCCTCTATGGGTATGATACATATTAATGCTTGGGCCACCTAAAATTAATTCTCTGGTTCTCGGGCCAATTTTTTGTTATACAAATGAGGACAGGAGGCTTTTTATTGATGAAAAATACATTTGTCGGGAGTTTTTTTTTCTCATTGGTCTCAGTGAATGTACATCCATCAGAGAAGCAATTAATAATTGTCCAAGACGTTTTTTTTTCTCTAGTATTACAGAGACAAACACTACTCCCACCAATATAACGTTTAGCCACATGTTTATAGTATTCGTTGTCAATCAAATGCCTGATTAGACTACTTGTCCTTGTCAACAGATTTGAACACTCTACTAAAGGGGCATATTGAGAGATGTGACTATGCGGGGGCTTTCAAAGAGATGTGAGCAGGCCTGAGAACCGTAATTCTAATACTATATGGCCATAATGGTTGATTGGTCCTAGAAATGGTTTCCTTCTTCAGTACATCTATTTTGCTTTAATTCAGTACTGATCCAGAGGATCAGCTGACAAGAAAACAATCAGTATTTTACACTCGCTGACTTTCACTGCAATATCTATGCTGATATAAATTCAATGAAAATTGAATTTCTTTATTTATTGCTTGAAAATTTTTTAGTGTGATGGTACTATAACTGTTGAAGATATTTCATTGGATGAATAATTGCGATAAACATTGTAAAAATAGGTTTGTTTAATTTTTGAATGTTTTCTATCAAAGTACTGAGTCAATTGCAGTGGAACTCAACTTGACAAATCTCAAAAATTTGTATTTTAGTGCAGACATAATTCTGGTCAGCTGATTTCATAGAAATAATTTGTAAATCAGTCTGAACTGTCAGAAAATGCAGCGCTTGTAAGGGGTATATGCTTGGTTAGCTTTTTTGAAAATAGTTTCAACCTTTATCTATACTCCCAGACCACAATATTGATTGCTCTCAACTGTGAAGACCTAAGAACCTCTTGTTTTATGTTGGATTGGTTTACCGGGGTAATTTGATTTTATAACATTTTAAATGAAAAACATGTATGTGTAGAAGACAAAGTAATTGAGATATTGACAATTTTATCACAGCACTACGAATACACATGAGTGACAGTACCGCAAACATCTTAATGGAAATTGGTGGATATATTTTGGATTGTCGAGGAGAGAGAGAAGTAAAGGTATGTCTACAACTATATGTACATTGGGTTTTTTTCTAGGCTGTATTGGGTCTAGGTACCTCAATTTAAAGGGCAAAACACAACTATGCAGCTTAATCAGCTAGAGCACTGGATGTAATCAAGTGCATATTACCAAACTTTTTTTTTAACACTACAAGAAATAGATTTTTGCATTTATAGAGCAAGGTTTGTTAACTCTCCATTCTTACACACAATCTATGCCTTCCCAAGTAAACAAACTTTTGTGATTTTCAGAGGGGGGATATGTAGGAATCAAGTTTTCTGGTGTCAATGTCAAGTTGAATTTAAGTTTGATAGTAGATTAGTTACTTTATTTGGTCCCATTTTGTGAAAATAAAGTATATATAGAACTAATAGACTTTCCCATCCTAACAGCTTTATTGCAAAGCATCAATTTGTTAGCATACCACGAGTCCTTAAAAAGTTGATTCATGAAAATGTTATACAAACTTCTACCAGCTGTATGCACTAGTGAAACATCCTTTACAGTTTTATTGATTTTGAAGAGAATGAATGAATTTTCTAAGATGATATTTTTTACTTTTGATGAAACCTATGCATATTCAACTTACATTATTTGAATCGATTAGAATGAATTAACCAAATTGCATTATTATAAAAAATTCAGACTTGTGTTACTATCATCATGTAGATCATATAAAAAATGTTAGTAAGAAATATTTTTGTACCACCTATTTCAGGGCAAAGGAACAATGACAACATATTGGTTGAATGGGAAAGAAGGGTTCAACAAACCCTTGCCAGGAAACGATCTTGCAGTTTCATTGTCACAGCATGAATTTAAATGAATCCACAGTTTTATGTATTTACATTGTCATCTGACTATAGACAAAAGATTTATGTTGATATGAATAGTAAACAGGAGTATGTATCATTGACAATTGAAAATTTGTAGATCTTGCTTACAAACCCGGGTGGAATATGTTGTAATGTTTAAACCAGTAATGTATCTGCATCTTTTTGAAATGGTGAGAATTATAGAAATTATCAATATACCAAGTATATTGTCGGTCCTACAGGCATCTGAAATCTGCTTGTAGAACAGGCTTTGGGCTTTACTTGTGGAAACTTTTCATTGGTTTAAATGATACAAAAGAAAAAAAATGTAATTATGAATTACAATCCACACTGGATTTTTCACTCCTATAGACAAGTGTTATGCCACCATCATTTTTTATTAATTAATGTATGATGATCTCTTTTAAATCATTCATTAGTTTTTTTGTGATGTGAAATTGAACTTGACTTGAAAAAAGAAAAGATCAAAATAGGGGAATTGATCAAAGTACCCCAAATTAATGTTCAGTATACAAACCACAAAATGGATATTAGCAAAATCACATTTTGGACAGACAGTGGAGCATCTGAAGATAAAAGTTTGATCAATTTTTCGAAATACATTTACGAAATGGTGACTTAATCACTCGAGATAAAATTTAGATTTATAGAATTTATGAACAAAAGACCTGTTTATTTTACATTAATAGCAGTACAGCGAAACATGAAAATGATGATAATTCCTGTTTTGAATTTGCAGATGTTGTTAGATTTCTATTGTCTACATTCTATTTTGCGTTTTGGTCTTGTCTATTTATAATGACTTATTCTATCAGACTCCTAAATCACATCTATTTCTGCAAAAGAATGAAACTGACTTTATAACTGAAAGTATTGACATATGATATACTTGTGTATTAGTTCTTTTTTAGCAACCTATCTCACTCTATTTTGGCTTTTCAATCTCCTTGCCATAGCACAATGGATATGTGTACTAATTTAATGAAAGCTAACTTAGAGGAAAATGTTTTGTCACAAATTTGTGCAAAACTAAAGGTGTTCCTGAATATGGGCATGTGGTGAAAAAATAGGTCAAACCCTGGTTAATCAGAAATTAGGTAGGAATGTCCTACAAATCAATGTATGTGCATTCAGTTGTAGGAAACAGATATTTCACAAAACATTATCATTGTCACATATGGAAATAAGTAATTATATAAGCAGTGTCTGACCTTGGGTACCTATATGAAACCTATAACAATAATTTCTTCCTCTGCATATGAAAATAGTATATGATGTACCTTAGATGTTAATTCACGTGTATCTAGGTTTTAATGCAATGCAAAATTTTTATTTTTGTGCATATTGAAGAAACTGTAACTACCTGTAGATAAACATAAAGTAATCGTTATTTCTTCTGTGGTTTTTCAACAGCATTTTGTCTTGCCAAAGCTTATCACATTTTATTAGTTTGGTTTTGAGAAGTAATTCTATAAAAGTCCATGTTGAAGAGAGCAGTTCCTCAGTTTTCCAAATCAATATTAGATGAACTTCAAAAGAGTGGAAGTTTTTAGGAGTTTTGAATTTCTGATGCAGGGAAAACCCACAAGTATCAAAATCAAATGAAACATTGACTTCAATGATCATTGATGAATGTTCTTTGCTATAATAGAGTATGGTGTTATGATTGAGACTGGTGATATACTTTTGTTATCAGTAGAGTTCTAATGACATATAGTATTCAGTTTGATGCTGCAGTGAGCAAGTACTCCTTACTTAGTTCCTTACATATGCTCACTTTTCTGTCTTTAAATAAGAAAAATATAAATAAAACTTTTGGTCTTTAGAGCATAAATAAGAAAGCTGTAAATCTTTTTTGTCCTTATTTAATAGAAAATATTAATGACATTAGCGGCAATGTATTACAATTAACTTAAACATGGAAGAGATTGTTTCTACTATACATTACTCTTTTCTAGTATTTGGAGTCAAAATTGTGATGCCATCTTTTTGATGAATCAAGTCAAGTGTATAATAATCAGTTCTTCTTTCCTTAAAAATTGGAATTTCCTTGCAATTGAAAATTGGAATTGTTTGCCCCTTGAATTAGGTGTAAGCCATTGTCAATATTTTTTGTTCATTTTGTGCTAAAATAGGGGTAGATCAAAACAGTAGTAAAAAAAAACCTGGTTTGAGTTTATTCTAGAATTGGGGAAGTGACGGCTTATAAATTGTTTGATGGTTTATTTGCCTTGGAACATCGAAGCAGAGAATATTCGATGAAATCTTAATATTTTCGCCTATTGAAAACTATTTAGTGTTGTCTGACCTCTCTCTGTCCATTAGGTTTTAAAGGCAATTATTGTAGTATTTTGTACTTGAACTGTATTGTAATATTGGAGTATAAAATACAACATACTTTAAGGAAAATTTGTGGGTTACAATGAAATGTAATGGGGCATGCAAAAATGCACAGGATTTTTTTTTTTTTTTACATATTAAGCAAAAAAATATTCGGATTAACCACTCCACAGATAAATCATGACTTTACATGGTCTACCTGGGTCACTCTGAAAATATACAGACAGAATGAAAAGATGTGAAATTAGTTTCATTTTATTTGGAACTAGTCTATATATATACATGTAGGAACAGATTGCAAAAGCTTGGTGTAATGTTCTCATTATTCATTTTATGAAAGTTCAGATTTGCCCATGTCGTTTGGTAGTTTTGGAATTTTCCAGATGACTTCACATTTATTTGGTGACTTTTTATTGGATATTACATAAAATATTGGATATATTTATTCTTCAAAGATGATAATACATAAAGTTTTATAGGGTCTTTGAATTACATTTGTACAATGCTTTCTTCTGTTTTACATAATTCCACAGAATAGTTCTTCTGAAATGATCACACATAAATTGGTATACATTTTAAATACTCCGCATATATGTTTGTCTATCCTGTTCATCATATTTAGGATATGAATTGAGATCATAAGAGCAAATCCCCTTTATCAAATTGAATAACTAATCTGAAGATATTGAAGTCAATACATAGTTACATTGTAAGTCGGTTAATAGGCAACATTTAGTTTTATCATACATGTGAAATTGTTTGTTACCTGGGAGGGAAATAGGGTTTGACTGGGGAGTTACTATTCTGCATTTTAGATATCTGATTAGCATATGATGTAATTCTCTCAGTTGAATATTGTAAAGTGGCCTGTAATATAGTGTCAAATGACTAGATTGCTGAAAAGTGGAATTTTTGGGGCCTGTTAAATTTAGTGTCAATATTTTCAGTTCATTTTGTGCAGAAATGGGGATGACCTTAAACATAAACACGTAGTGATAGATGGAGATGGTCATTTCCTGGTTTTGAGTTTATTCAAGGATGGGGAAGGAACAACCTACAAATTGGTATGTAGTTTATATACATTGGAACGTCAGGAGCATAGGATATTTGACAAAACATTATCTGACTGCTGTCTGTGGAAAACTTTTTAGTAGTATTTGACCTACATGTATACCACTGATTCAGTTTGAACTTCAGTAATATTAATCGGAACAGTATTTGGAGCTCTTTTGTGTTAAGTTTTCCATTCATTGTGAAATTTTTCTTTTTCATTTGTGCATAAAAAGTAATTGTTTTTTTGTTTTTTTGTTTAGCTCATACAAAAAACATGTAAATCAATTTCAGTCCATCTGTTTAAGCTCAGTGGAATTGAATATTACAGATTTAAATATCACACACCTGTTTTATGTCAAAATCAAATTCATTAATCACTTATACATGATAAAAATAGTGCAAGTTACATTGCAACATGTTAATGATAAGTTTTCAGATTGTCATCATAGAGACTTCTATTTCATTATGTCAAGTAAAAAAAATTTGAAATAAATTGAATTTTTAAGTAAGTTTCCGAATATCCATCATTGCCGTTTTCTAATGCAAATTACTTACACACTGTTCTGTAAATTCTATGAGAGCATGTCTATCCAAGTTGTTTTGTGTTAAAGTTCCTAACAAATATGTCCCAAAATATCTGGGTTATTAGTACAAGACCATTTTTGTGTAGAATTCAAATATAAATATTGCATTTGAGGTGAAAATCTTGAAGGCATACTATTTGTGTTTAGATGAGACTTGTTTGCTGTAGGTGTTTATTAGTGTGAAAAGTTTTGCCAACTCGTGTTTGTGTGAGGAATTCAAGTGTTAAAATGATATTCCAAAGACAATGTTTGTAAGATGTATAGAGAAATAAATTTTGATCAAGCAACATATCTCTGCATTATCTTTAATCTTATGGACTGATGTGTTTTTTGTTACCTATAGGTTAATCCTAGTTCACATCAGCATTGCAACTTATTTGATCGTACAGTTTGGTGGCCCGTGGATGTCTATCCATGCCGCTGCCCTGTGAACTGCATAAATTACAAAGAAAATGTGTTTGTCAAATATTAGTTTGCAACAATGGTACAGCTCTGCGGCTTCGCAAATTCTTTAGGCTGTTGTATAGAATCCATATATATTTAAAAATAACTGTCATAGATGGGTGTTTGGCTGTCGCAAGGCTGGTATGAACAAGGCTTTTGGATCAAGATAAGATAAATAGGATCTAACACCATGTTTGGAAGAGACAAAGAAATCTCAATCCTAGTGTTCATGCCTATTGATATCCATGACCAGGCTTGCCGTATCATGGATATCAATCAGCATGGACACGAGGATTGAGATTTCTTTGTCTTTCCCTGAATATAGTATTTGATCCTTTTTCTCACATCCCTTCCCTCTCTGCTCAACTCAAGATGAACATGGGCACCGTCTTTCGGAGAGAGCTGCATTATAGTTGTTTTACATTCATTCCTTCATTCACTGAAAGTTTCTGCTTTAGCTTATGACGCCACAATGTAGATGTGATGTAATGTTGAAAATTAAATTGAGCATCTAAGTGTCATTGACCAATTATGGTATAGACATGTACTTTGGCAATCCATGGGGGTCTGGACCCACTTGACCCCCCCTAGATCCGTGCATAAAAAATTTAAATTAAAAAATATTCATATAACTTGCCGATATAATATAGTACATCAAATTGTTGTCTGTGTGACAGAAAATGGCCTGGTTCAGTAAACCTGAAAATATTTTACACAGAAAATGGATACCCAGGGATTCTGACACAAAATAAGCCATAATGTAATTTACATTTTTATGTATGTACAGTAATTTGTATTTGTACAATCAGTACAGTAACTTACATTTGTATATGTTTATAACAAGTGTTCATGAAACTGATGTCATACAGAAGTAAACACATACATAATAGGTATAATAAAATTAGAATTATTTCTTCATCAGTGTGTAACAATATTATTATTATTTTCAATTACTTATAGCTATTAGCATATTGTAACTTTGTGTCACAGCTCTCTGGTAATACCAGAGCAAACACTCCAAATTTCAGTTCAGTCAAGTCCTTAGGCTTTTAAAATGAGGAAGAATTCCAAATTTCTCCTAACATAGATGAATTACATCTTTTGCGTGCATGTTTCATGTGGTTCTCTGTGTGTCGAGTATTTTCATAAATTCTACAACGGCTCGGGATAAGTTATCATCTGGGTCTCCTTCACTGGCTACCACCGCCTTCCTTCCAAACTCCTTAGCCTGAAAATAAATAAAATAGCAACTTCAAATTGTCTCTACTTTTATTAAATCATGCGCCCTTTCTGATCTTTTTGTTTAAGATATTAAAATTAAAACCAAAATGTAAGTATGAAGTGTAAGTACATACTAACCAGGGTTCACACCACATAGTAAAATTTTAGCCAAGTGCTAAAAAATTAAGAAGTTGGCTCTAATATATTGTTTTTGGCAAATTTTAATGCTAAAATGATATCGCAGATTATTTTGTGGCAGTCGGAGGAAAAGCATCCCTGTGGCAATATAGTGATCAAATACAGGTGAAATCTTATCTTTTCCCCAACTACTTCAGGTTAATCATTATTATGCTCCGTAAAAATTATTTTGGCTCAAATGAATTCAGATTCACTTTTTTTTTTATAAAAAATTTGATACCCAGGTGTGAACCCTGCTAACTCCCTTGTCCTAAAGATGTTCTTTCAATCAAGGGACTTGGGGACCACTAAGGTAAATGTCAATCATCACCAAGGAAGAGGGTAAAGCAAAAAACAAGTGTGCAAAAAAAAGAAAAGAAAATAATGATAATAAAAATAAAAAAACATTGGTGGTTTTAACACTTAATTTAAGAAAAGACTGGGAGATGTTTGTATTACAATTCAAGTAACATATGCTCTTCTGATTATTACATACAAATTGTGACAATTGACTATGAAAAAAAGCTAAAATTCCTCTCTAAAAAGGCTAAAGAAAGCAAATGCCACTTAATAAGTACAGAGTAAATATAGAACATATTTAGATGAAATTCTTGTATTCAAAAAGTTGAAATCAGCATTAAAGTTGATTTGAATCATGCCTTAGTAATTCCAAGTATTTTGTAACATCATGGCCAGAAATCAACAAAAAAAACCCCTCAAACTCAGCTGAACTGTTCTTCCTAAATTTTGAACTAAATACAACTAAAACAAGAGGCCCATGGGCCACAACATTCACCTGAGCATTTTGTCTCACAAAGTAGCAGAAATTTAGGATTTAAAATGTGTCACAACAGGTAGCCTGAACAAACTTGAATCTACACTATACATTGATGCTTCCATATCAATTTGGTTATTTGTACACTTGCTGTTCTGGAGAAGATTTTAAAACATATTTTCCTATATAATCCTACATTAAACTATGGGCCCCTGTTGTGGCCCCATCTTGACCCGGCAGTCACCATTTGAGCAAACTTGAATAAACACTAAGGTATATACTGATGCTATCATATTGAAATTGGTAAATTGTAAATCAACTTATCTGGAGAATAACATTATAAAGATATTTTCCTATATAAACCTATGTTAAACTTTTGACCCCTAATGTGGCCCCATCTTGTCCCAAGCATCCACCATTTGAAAAAACTTGAATCTACACTCCATCAGGATGCTTTCACATAAGTTTAGTGACTTTTGGTTCTATGGTTCTTGAGAAAAAGATTTTTTAAGACAACCACCAAATTTTTAATGCTTCCCAATTATATCCCCTTTGATAAAGGCCCGACCCTTAAATTGGTCAAACTTGAATCCCCTTCACCCAAAGATGCTTTGTGCCAAGTTTGGTTTAAATT
>JACSZP010029455.1:0-10018 GCA_016161895.1 Pinna nobilis
TCCATCTGAATTTATAATGTCATTTATATAAAGAATATTCTTTTTACGTCAGTGTTTATAGTTGACATAATTGTTACCTATCTTAATTTCATTATTGAACCATAAGGGCGTTACGGTTAGCGTGAGATTCCTTATATAAATGTTTTCTTTTTTCAGCATTTCTTGCCAAGATATTAATATATCTTTCCAAAATTTATTTGACTGTTCAGATATGGTTAGGTTTAAGTATTGAAGACCAAAATTGATAATATAATTAACATCAAATTGTTGTTTTAGAAGTTTTTGCCATATTCCTTCATTATTTAAGACCCTCCTTATCCAAGTAATTTTAAGTGAATAAATGTAAGATTGTAAATCTATCATATTCAGCCCCCCTTCCTCATAACTCAAGGTCATTATTTCTCTTTTAATTTTATCATTTTTATAATTCCAAAGAAATCTAAAAATTAACTGATTAAGTTCCTTCAACATATTTGTATTGGGATTTGGAAGAGAAATAAATAAATGATTAAATTGGGAGATCATAAGGGACTTTATAACTGATATTCGACCAATTTGAGTAATATTTCTCCTATCTCGATGACTCATTGATACTTTCTTTCTTGGCCTCTGACTTTACAATCCAGATGTAGCCTAATGCTGCCAATGTAGATAGAATACATGTATGTTATTAATGACAATGACACACACTGTATCAAAAATGAAAAAAAAGGCCAGTAGAATAAAATAACAATAAAGATACATGTAAAGTTATATTCATGGTAGTAATTAGATACAAAAGATGAGATCACTTTAAATGGTCTGTCAAGTCTCACCAGTGAATGATTAAATGATATCACTTTCGTTTCTTATGTGTGTTCCAATACAAAAAAAACCCAGTTTGGATCCTACATTAACACAGTTTATGAAAACAAAGTCTCTTGAGATACTCTACCTGTGTTGTGAATCGCTTTTGGTCGATCAAGCTATGCTCTCTTAACCCTTTCAACACCAGAGACCGAAATAGACTAGTCCAGACAATAGAAAAGAGCATACCATTCTGATACTTAGGGTTAAAAGGGTTAAATAAGCCTGGTAAGGTCTAAATGTGACTAATCATTATATGTACAGGGATTTTTTTCCTGTCAATTTGGGTCTGTTATAAGGACCCATTCCCAACTCTAAATAGTATTTTTTTTTCCACAAAAGTGATTCAAAATTCCCAATTTGCTACACTAAAAAAAAATTGAAAATAATCTCTCACAAAAAAATTAGCAATGAAGAAATTTATTGTGTAATTAATCAATTTAAAGCCATGACATCAAGAGAAATCAAATTATAAACAACAAACCTAAATAAAATGTTGATGTAGTACATGTATGTGTTTAATTTATGTTCTTTTAAAATTTCCCAAATTGTACCAAAATTGCGCTATTTTTCCCAATTGCAAGGGACCTGGCCCCATTCCCAAAGAAGTGAAAAAAACCCTGATGTACAACCATACACTATCATCTTTTAAGAGTAATGTTAATTCTACTTAAAACTAATTCAATTGAATGAAAGAAAGAAATAATTTCATAGGAAATTATTTTCCACAAATAATTTTCTGCTTTTCAAGGAGAACGTGTTCAATAAGATAGTACAATTTTTTCTGCTATGCTTAATGTTGAGGCCTGAAAGGCGATTTTTGCCCATGTACATTGGAAGCCGAGTTTGTTCTGCATTACACAAATCTTGACACCACCATGTGACCGAAAGATTGTAAAGGGTGACATTAAAGGTACATTTGTACACTTGGACTCATTTAGCAAAACTTTGTCATACATGAGATAACGAAGGAATCGTGTACAAATGGATATAATTAAGCAATTTACACATTAAAAATGGTCAAATCAACATTTAAATATCCGTGCTGGACATGTTTTGTCCGCGTAATTCGCCCTACTTATAGGCATCGGTCATGTCTGTTAAAATGACAGGAAATGAATACAAACCGTAACGTGTATTTTTATTTTTTAAACGACGATTTCTATATATACATTGGGTGCTTTTTTTGTATTTTATCAGCTACATCGTTTAATCATATGCTGGTGCAAATGTAATATTTCAGTTTTTTAATTCTGAAGATGAAAAATGAGTCCAAATTTACCTTTTAGTAAACTACATATACAGTATATTTTTGTTATGACATCTAAAGTGACGTCTTATTCATTTTGCTCTCCAGCACTGTTGTTGAAGATGCATCTGGTATAAATAAATGGAGCCAAGTGATGCCATGACTGCCAACAATTCACATGTGAGAAATACATCAAGTTAAATGTAGAACAATTCAGGTAGGTCAATAGGCAACCGTTGATTTCAATGAAACATTTGAACATACTCTGTCAAGATTTCATAGCTGAATGCACACATGCTCTAGTTACTTAAGTATGTACTTGCAAACTGCCATAATTTTTCAAAGCTGATATTGATATACCGGTACAGCTTAGCTGTTTAAGAATCAGAATTTGCAAGAAAAAAAAGTCCTGGTTCATATAAAGGTACAGCTAATGATGATGCATGTGACTGATTTGTAACTAGACAGTTGTTGATTTATGCCATGAATCAAAATGTTTTAAATTTTAGTATCCAGGGTGATGGAGAATTATGAAATAATTCATAAACTAGGCTCAGGTGCTTGTGGAGCAGTTTACCTTGCAAGGAATAAACACACAAAAAGGTAATCGGGGACAGTATGAACTGAAACATTACTACACCATTACATCCATAAACTAATGTAATATCAATTAAAATCTCATTTTATAATCTTTAAAACTACAAAATATATATTTTTTTGTTCATAGAAAAATTACAGCAATATTGTAAAAGGAAAAAATACTTCAATTTTTTCTTTCTTTTGACACCCCCTTGTTCAAAAACAAAACAATAAGAGCTCCTGAAACAAAGTTTGAAAAAGCTCAACAAAAGGAGATGCTCTGCTTGTGATGTGCTTGTAGTTTCATTTGTACAGCACAGTCTAACCTGTCTAAGCAACCAACTGAATTAAAGGACTACCTGTCAAATACAATAATATCTTTCTTTATTTCCATCCTCTTGAAGAGGATCCTGTAAGGAAACCTTTTTCATCAAAAGTTTGCATGTGTGCTACCTATGATGGTTGGATATAAACAGTCAAACCTGCCCAAGCGGCCACCTCTGCTAAGCGGCCATCTTGAATTCTCCCAACACATTTTACTATATAATTTAACCCAATTAAGTGGCCACCTTCGTAACGTGGCCAGCAGCCATACCATTAGCTTCCAAGTCAGTTGGAAACTTGTGTTTAACGGCCATGTTGGACAATCTTGTGGTCATGTGATCTCGTAAAAATCACACAACCTTCTTAACAACATGGCAGACGCAACCCCTTACTTGTGATTTCAGGTAAGGTTAGGCAGTTAGGGTTGATAAAACAAAGGGCTAGGCAATATTTTTACTAATTAGGAACTCGCGCGTGACCAAACTTCTATTGAAATTGGGATTTGTACAAATAAAGCAATATTCCATCCTAACCTGCATATGGAGTTTATGTCTCTCAACTGATTCGATACGCTAGAAATTGTTCAGCGTATGACCAACTCTTAAATCAAGGTAGGCTACTGACCAACAAGTTGATGTTTCAGGTGCTCCAACAGTCTTGGTTAAAGTCAGCGTTTCTTAAATTCTACAGTCAGTACAATGATCTGGTTTGCCAATACAGCTTGTCATTGGGTCGAATTCTGTCTGACATGTTTCATAACAGTTGTTAGACGGTTCTTTACACACTGATTTTGACTACAGATTACTCTGTTTACCTGATCAAGACATAGGGCTCACAGCAGATGTGACCGGTCAACAGGGGATGCTTACTCCTCCTAGGCACTTGATCCCATCTCTGGCGTATCCAGGGGTCTGTGTTTGCCCAACTCCTTATTTTGCAATTTTTGTAGGAATTATGAGACCGATGACTGTTTGTTGCTTTTACCTTTGTTTTTATAAATATGTTGCATAATCATATTTGTGTTCACTTCTTACTCATAATACGAGCGATAAACAGCTGATTTGCCCGGTCAACACGTTGCTGCTGTAGAGTTTTATACAAAAGTTTTACTTTTTGCAGAAACTTAATAGCAACTGGAGATATTTGAAACAAAGAATTTTCAAAAATTGATTATCAAGACAGAGTCAGTATTTATTTCGAATCTTTTTTACTTGTTTCATTTCATCAAAATCATCAATTTTCTGAACATATGATGGCTTTTAAATATTTGAGATATTGGGTTCATTTTTAAATTGATTATGATCTAAAAAGATATTTAATTCACTTATAGGTGTTTTAGAAATTTAGCTGTGGTTTAAATAATGTAATTAATGAATATGTAGTGCATGGACACACTTCTTCATGTCTGAATTTATTATGTGAAAAATTTCGGTTTACTGTCTGCATCATAGAAATTCCAATTTGAACCTCAAATCAACGGCCACCTCTCTTGAGCAGCCACTTTGATTCATTCCCAAGGGTGGCCGCTTAATACAGGTTTGACTGTACATGTATCTACCTCTTGGCCATGGCCATAGATTTTACCTTGGACATCATGGTTAAATGAACAAATTTTCAGTTCTGCATGCTTTGATTTTATCCTTTTATATCTTCTGTAGCATTTCATCTGTAAATTTACTTATACATCATAGGCAATGTGCATTGAAGAAGATTGAACTGGATGAGGGAAAAAAGAGTCGGACAAAAAAGGAAGTACAGAAAGAAGCAAGGTATGTTTACCAAAAGCTAAAGTGAATTACAGATTTCACTTAATTAAATGACTTGCAAGTAAAAGAGGTTGCAAAATTAGATGAATATAAAATAATCTTTCATTACAGTTAATTCAAACTGTAGGACCTAGCTTCTTTTGTTATTGTGCTTCTCCCTCCTTTCCATTATGGGTAATTTTTTTTTTAATCCTGATACTTTATGTTGTTTCCCAGTATATTAGCAGAGCTGAAGCATCCCCACATTGTGTCCTATCATGAGTCATTCCTGGATCCAACAGAAGAACACCTGTGCATAATACAGGTAAGTCAAAGTAATTAGCAATTCAGTATACAGGTAAGGCAAAGTAAGTTTTTAGACATTGTACAAATAAGTCAAGAAATATATCAAGTATCTAGACATTAAACAGGTTAGTCTAGCTATGTACATTGACATTTAATAGGTAAGATAAAACTGTACCTGTACACTATACAGACAAATCATGCCAGAACATACTACCTCCGGGAGGCCAGTGGTCTCTTCCCAGGTACATTAGTAACCAGGTTCCCTCCTCCACCTATAAAAACTGGCTGCCACCATATGACAGAAAGATTCAAGATGACCGCTTAGCACAGGTGACTGCTTATTTAAGGTGGCTGCTTGGGCAGGTTTGGCTGCATCATAGAAATTCCTAAGTTGATTTGAACCTCAAAGAAGAAGCCACCTCTCGTGAGCAGCCACTTTCATTCCCAAGAGTGGCTGCTTGATACAGGTTTGACTAATTACATATCCATTGCAGTATTACATTTGGTTATTGATGAATGTGTTGATGCATATAATTTACACAGCTCGTCCACATCAGAGATTCTCAATATCCAAATTAACTGTCACTGTAACAGAGTTGGGGCCAAATGCTGACACAGGTCTCGAGGGGTGTTACTTTATCTCACAACTGACACCCTTGAGTTACACACGGTATCAAATCAGTTTTGCCTGCAAGTCATATGTCACACATCCATACAGTGACCCTGGACATAATACATCCGGGAGGCCAGTGGTCTCTTCTTTGGTACATTAGAAACCAGATTCTCTCCTCCACCAATAAAAACTGGCTGCCACCATATGACTGAAAGATTGTGGAGAGTGTGGTATAAAGCAAAAAAACAAAAACAAAACAACAAACAACAACAACAAAAAAATACTACTTCAGTAGCTAAGTGACAGTACTGAAAAGTGATTGAGTCTCCAATGCCTTTAAATATCTGTAACCCAAGGCTAAGGGAAGAACACCTTGACAGAGGAACTACTGGGCCCTCCAGGTATATAGGGGGTTGAGGTGAGGACTAAATAACTCTAACTTGGAAATAATTTATTGTCATGAAAACAGTAATGAATTACTCGTTAATGCCCTAAATACCAAAAGCAGTAATAAGTAGGTAATATTCTAGTGCCAAAATCTTCAATTATAGATATAACTCAGCTTCTTTTAGGTTGAAAGATTCAGAAAGAATGAAAAGGTCATATACTCAGGCTTTGATAAGTAGTGTACTGTATATTGAAAATAAGTAGATTTGTAAATTTAATATGTATGTATTTTGGTTTATTTGAAGGATTTTTGTGATGGAGGTACACTAGATGATAAAATCAAGGCAGCTGCACAAGTAAGTAAAACTTGTGTACTCATGTTAACCTTTACTAAGGAAAAAATCCCTAAAAAAAAGTGAAAAAAAAAGAATTTTTATAACTGAAATTTGTATGCAAATACCCATTTTATATCAGAAATCTGTACTTTTTAAAACAGAAGATTCAAATAAAGCATCTCCATAACAGCCATGGTTTTTAATTAGTATTCTATCTAGACAATATAGATAGTGAGGGTGGGGGTTAATAGAGTGCATGGGGAGCCTAAAGTCGGGTAAGGATCCATGGGAATAGGCACCATGTAGTAGTTGAAAGTGTAATAGACAATAGAGATGCATTATACATAATATTTGTAATATGTGAGTCCATCTAAGAATCGGTATAACTTGGTTGATTGCTGCAAATTAGGCAACTGAAGTAGGATGATGAGAGAAAATTATTGTTTTGGGGTAATACAGATAATGTTATTGGTAACTGAAGTTGCATAGTGCTAAAAGGGCCATGAGAGAAGATCACAGAACAGTGGATTTTATTATTTGACTCTTGTTACTATACTTAGACAGTTGTCAGTGTTCTTTCTGAAGAACAATTTTCATGAACTGATGTAGGGGATGTGTGTGTGTGTGTGTGTGTGGGAGGGGAGGGGGCGGGGGGGTTCAAATGAAATGTCAACTTATATAAACAGTGTGATCTTACGCAAAGATTCAAACATGAGTTCATTTGTTTGGTTATGTAACTTTTCTAAATTGGTCATGCAGCACTTGATATATCATTTCAGAAGCAGGCACACTTTGATGAGAAAGAAGTTATGTGTGTAAGTACTATTCTGATTAATATAAAAGTACAGTCTAACCTACCTTAGCAACCCACTAAATTAAAGGACTACTAGGTACCTGCCATATATGACCTAAATGCATGCTTCCTAAAGTGGCTTTTTCCTGTATAAATCACCTGAATCAAGAAACCACCTTTCATATTTGACTACAGTTGAGCCTTGTTAATCCGGATGCCCTCTTCCCCAAACAACTTGTCTGAATTATCTGAATAACTGAAACATACATATACATGTATCTCTCTAATGATCAATACAAAATTGAAAATTCTGTTCTAACGAAATTTTGTCCTGAAGGTGAAGTATCCAGGTTATTGGCCTCAGGATTAATGAGGCTGGCCTGTATGTATCTTCCTTCCTACTGTCGCTTATAACAGATCACACTACATTGTATTTGTTAGCTTAAGAGAATTTGCTAAATGGACGTTACAAACTTGTATATGGTGTAGTTATTTTACTGACATATTCAGACCTATGAATAAAAATCAAGGAATTGAAATTGGTAGTTTTTTTTAATGAAAGGGAGGAGGGGGGGGGGGGGGGGGGGNNGCACAACGAAAACTCAGGAGTTTCAGAGAGAAACTGAAAATGATACGGTGCGTGTTGCAAAGTGGCTCAATAGTTTGCATGTTAGTCTTCTGATTGTGAGGTAATGGGTTCAAATCCATGTTGTTTTGCAGCTGACTTGCCCTGTCCTTCAGATGAGATAGTAAAATCAAAGGTCTCGCTTCACAATAGATGTTAGCTTATTAAGGACCCTCGCTACTCAATGACAATAAGTGCCAAGCAAATTCCTAACTTTGTCACACCACTGGTATTGGTGATGTACATCCACCAATCTATTTAATTAGAAGGCTTTTAGTCCAGTACGACTCAGAGGAGATTTATAGCTCCCTCTCCGTCTGTCCATCATGCAGTAGTTTTCCAGACTTTGTTTGCTGTTATTGCAGATTTTTGTATGTAAATGTATATCAGTGGGTCATAGATCTAGATAAAGTTTTGTTCCAGTTGACCTTTTACAACAGAATTATGGCCCTTTGATTTATACTGACACAGGGTTTTATATCACCCAGTGATTCAACATATGATATGTATCTATTTGTCACTCAGATTTTTTAAAGAAAATGACTATTTCTACCTCAGTTCTTTCAGATTTTTCATTCCATTCAGATTTATCGTGTCAAACTGTGCTTATATACTTATCCTGCTTGAAGCTGGTGTAATAGGTGTATACTGTCCATCCAAACATGTGTCAATGCATCATGCTCAAATTTTAGTTTGTTAAAAGTATTTTGAATAAGAGTGAATGACCATGTGATATTTAGCATGTTATTATTGGTTATTAAGACAGCCTATACATTATTGGCTAATTTTGTTGGAATTTAAAGGAGTAGGCCCATGAAGGGTCAAAATCAGCATTGTGAAATGGCTAAAATGAAACCAACATTATGAGGATAAATTTTCTGCATTAATGATAGTATGGGTATTGTACTTTACCAAGGTTGAAAAAAAAAATTAGTTTTGTACCTGGATGCCAGAGACCCCACCCTCTAAATTACGCGGAGTACAAGTATTTACTTAAAATTAGCATATTTTGGGAACAAAATGCTCAATTTGTATATAGAGCACAGGCCTACCCCTAAATAAAGTTTAAATATGATATGAGGTTTTTTATTTTGATGAAATTTAAGTGAGGCAGACCTGTACTCAAACCTAAAAAAAAACATTTTAATTATTCATGAAGCAGCTATTTTAAGCAATTTGCACATTGTAATTATGGGGAAAATGTCGCACAAATGTCTCTGGAGTGAAATATCTGGAAACAATTTGCTGTAAAACGACATAAAAATATCAAATATTAATGTCTTTTAGTTTTAGATTTAACCCTCACACTGACTTTTCCATATAACTGAAATATTCTTGAGTGAAATGTTAAACAACAATATAGCCCTTTCTTTTTAGCAGTACTTTCAGTATGTACCCCAAAATAAGCAATTTTTTTTTTACAAGCATTAAACATTTTGAGCTTTATGATTAATCCTTCTTTATTTTCCTTATAGTGGTTTGTGCAGCTAGTAATGGCAGTACAGTACATTCATTCCAAAAAGATACTTCACAGGTATATATCATTTTTTTTTGCTTCAATTTTTTTTCTTCAGATTTTAACATGTGACCTATATGTATAGACTTTAGGGTCAATTTTTGTAATTTTCTGATAACAATTGTACTGATGAAATTGACTGCACATTACTATAAATCCAGTTTTATTAGCGAGAATTTTATTTTCGGGTAATTGCGCGAGATCACTTACTCGCGAAAATAATGTTCTTGCTTAATGTATTAACTTGACATTGATATGCGACATACAGCATTAATTATTATAATTAACATACACACGCAAAAATATAACGTCGCGAATATTTGCATAGTTACTAATTCGCCAAAATAAAGTTCTGCGAAATTTTCTGGATTTACAGTACAGTGATTTCTCGTTAGTCCTGACACATTCGTCCCAAAGCGATTCGTCCGGATTAACGAATTTTCCGGACTTCCGGATCATGACTCATGCCAAGAGTTATTTCCCCTGTCATATTTTCAGTGCAAAAGTTTAGATCTAAATAAGAGAAGGAAAATAAGTGAAAATTCACAGAAAGAAAAAAAGCATTAAAAAGTGACAAAAATAAAAAAAAAATATTTTGGAAATAAGGAGGAAGAGGGGGAAATGTGATCGAAGGCAAAGAATATGCACTTGTTCTCCTGCACATAGATGTCATAGTCCGGCAGAGATCGAAAGATGGTTT
>JACSZP010029456.1:4235-14986 GCA_016161895.1 Pinna nobilis
TGAGGAAGTAATAACCAAGATTCTGTGTCATAGTAGGTGTCAGCATATTAAACATCCCTTATTGCTCATTTTCCTTAAATGCTGAGTATAGGTCAATTTTTGAAGCCCTCTACCAGCAATTGGTAACATCTCCATACAAGTAAGTTTCTCATGTGAGATGTTGAATGATAATTCTACAACAGCAACTTTAGTCATTTGTTTTCACAAATGAAAACCTTTACAAACAAACATTTTTTTCCTGCAAATTAAACTGGATTTATTGTATTGTGATGGTTAGTGTTATTGTTTACAGTATAAGATAGAAGATAGCACAAAGAAACAAACTGTTTACATGTTGTGCTCACTTAATTGTTTTCCTACTTTTTTCAGGTGGTTGAAAGTTGTGTGAGCTGTTTGGGTGCTGTTATCAATTGCGTCAGCCGGAATTATGCCCTTGTGAAGGACTGTTTCCATAAATTCTTTGGTAAGTTATGGATAACTTCTCGTTAAAGTAGAAAATCACAACCTTTCTGCTCTGCATGTGGTTTATGTAATATACACAAAATTTTCATAAGGCTTCAATTACAAATGATTATCTGTTTCGGAGAGTATTGTAATTTCTTGGGTATTCTTTGATTCATGGAACAGCAGCCACAAGATTTCTCTTGTGATTTGTAAATAAGCAAATCTTCACTCAGACACTTTACAACATTCGGAGAGTTAACAAAATCCTGAATTATGAAAATTCGGACCAAACAGGTGAAATATATGAAATTGAAGACAAATGACCTTAAAACCTTATGGTTTCACTATTCCCTTTTCTATAGATAGCAGAGTCACCGTATTACTGGCCTGCGGTGTGTTGCACACCAAAGAAAAGATGTCGTCTGCATTACTCCGCCTTCTAACTATGAATATTCATTTTCTATGACGACATTTAGGGCACCACTATTCCAAAAATAGTTTGACCATGAAATTACAATACTGTCATGGCGGCTGGCACGTTTCCAATGAGCATTTTGATAAGGGCGAAGATGTAATTTCAAGAGGTTGACATGATGACTGACATTACAGTTTGGAAACTTAACTTTAGTTCAAGAAAATAAAATCATTTAAAATCGGGTTAATGTGAACTTTGCAAGTTATTTTTTACTAAACACTCTTACGTACACCAAATTACAATACTCTAGGATATATTTGCAATTAACTTCTGTTACATTTATTGCATAGTTACAAACGGTTACTGTCTTGTTAATCATAGTAATCTTGATATGGAATAATCTATATTTCATTAAAATTGACAATATTTCTTTCTTGAGCAATTTACAAAGTTCATTTCCAACAGAAAACTATCCCATCGGTGGATTAAGCCCAAAAGTATTTTTGAGAGGCCTGGTTTTTCTGAACAATGAAAATGTTTAAATTCATTTCTTTTTTGGTTTCTGTTATAGGTGTGTTGACAAAGTTGATGGCAGACTATGAAGAAGATCCCAGTAACCCTGCACTAAGAGTCAGAAAACCCACATTACTCAGGTCATTATTTACAGTCGGGCTCCTGTGCAAACACTTTGATTTTGACTCAAAGGAAATGGGTGAAACAAAGGTAATAATTATCTAAGTACATGTAGTTTACTTTTTTAGCTTGTCAGCATGAGTTGGAGGTATGCTGAAACCTAATTTGAATGTGTGAGAAAACTATGCCAGTTTACTTGCAGAAGGCAGATGATCTCTTCCCGGATACACATCTAACTGGGTTCTCTCCTCCACTGATAAAAACTAGCTGCCACCATATACTGTATACAGAAAATTTTCTCCACTTTTATTTTTGCCCTGGTGGTCAGTGGGCGAATTCAAGATTGGGCGAAATCAAAATGGTAAATTCATTAAATAGAATTATGACGAGAATGTGTGAATTTAAAATGAGGTGAAGCAGGGCAAAAATAACCCTGTATACAGTAACTGTTTTTGATGAAGATAACTGAGTGTTGCGTAAAACAAAGTTATTTAGCTTAATATGAACATAGCTGTTTTCATTATGATAATTATAGTTGTGTTGATTGTTTGGCGTTCCAAGCATCACCCTTGGAATGAAAAGTATATGACCTGATTTGAGTCTTTCTAAAATTACTGGTACATGGTATATGCATTTTTCCTTGTAGCTGAGACTCTAAGACCTCTGGATACTATCATATGACTTGATTGTAATATTGAGAAACAACAATCAACTTGTTCAGTTAAATGCTCAGTGTTTTACCATCATGTTTATAAAATGGAGCTTATCTTGGTATTCAGTCATCTAACCTCCAGTGAATTATGGAGAGAGTGGCATACTTTCAGAGAATGATGAGTATGTATTGTGTATTGTTTTGTACATCCTATCTAACTACACAGTCAAGTTGTGTATGTGAATTATTTGTAGAAACTAATAGATTACAATTTTATTTGTTTATTATATTCAGGTTTCTGTGAAAGACAGAGTGTTTGATATTCTGGTCTACTTTGTCAACAATGACGATGAAGTTGTCAGAGAGAAGGCATTGTCAGGGTTGGGTGAGTAACTTCTTGGACCACCATCCAGATAATAGTTTTATTTCATTGATGATGAATGCACAAGTACAAATTATACACTGAGTGCAAAAATTCTTTTGCCAATTATAGATATAACTTTTTATCTGATTTATGTTTCGAGGCAATAAGGTATGGCTATTATGGCTTGTACATCCCCAGAATTAAATACTTCTCTACTATGTATTTAGCTTTTAAGCTTACTTACAAAATGTTCGTCTTGTCAAAATAAAAATGATAGATGTAAGCTTAGCAAAACTTTTTGCATTAAAGGGTACAAACAGTTACCAGAAATCTAAAATGCCGTAGAATTTAAAGTTTCTTCTCAGGGTTTGTTGTATGTTGTATCATTTCAATTAGTTTCCTGTTATCTGTCAACTCAATATGTGATTAATATATATATATTTAATTAATGATAATTTACAAATTTTATAATTACAGGTTTTATGGTCATCCGGCACTATGAATTTATGCTGGGGAAAACCATGAAAGACATGTATTTCAAGTACTTAACATCATTTGACTGCCCTGATAAACTAAGGATTCAGGTAAGTCCTAAGAAAGTCTAATTTGTGTAAGTTCTGACAGTAATTGTGTACCAATATACATGTATTCAAAGCAGTTTTTCAGATACCATATAATTTTGTTAATTGATTGAAAGTTATGATATTAATTGGATTTTTTTTCTCAGGTTTTGAAGAATCTACAACATTATCTGCTGGAGGAAGAAGTACGGATGCACAAAGCTGATGCTGAATGTAAGATTTGATACACCTATTGCATTTATATGAGAAATAACCTATTTATCTGAGAATATGTTATCATTTGTAAAGAGCTTCCCAAAATATGGAAACTAACGAATAACCGAATAAAGATTGATACAATGTTTTCCAATTAGTTTAACCTGTTTTGGTATGTGTGGTCATGTGATACAAGCTGTGGTGTCAAAAGGCAGAGGCATGCAGACCATGTAGAGATGTTCACAAACCTTTACATGGAGGCAGGTGTCTTACATGGTATTGGTGTAGAGACATAAAAAAAGCTTACAAGGGACTAAGGGTTAAACTTTTGATTATGAAATTTCCTGTCTTATTGATTCTATTGGATAAAACTGTTGTCAGAGAATTCATCTAACTTCAATGATTTTGTTTGTCTCTACAGTCCATGAAAACAAAGAAAATATGGAAAGAATTTTTTAAACATGTATAATAACTTCCTTTATCCCGTGGTTATAAAATTAACAGTTTAGATGTGAATATCATCAACTTCCAATAAATTGCTAAATTCTTACTTGCAGAAGGCCATAAACAAGTTTGTGACAGTATTTATTTGTAAATCTAGCTAATTACAGTCAAACCTGCCCAAGCGGCCACCTTAAATAAGCAGTCACCTCTGCTAAGCGGTCATCTTGAATCCTCCCAACACATTTTACTATAGAATTTAACCCAATTAGGTGGCCACCTTCATAACGCGGCCAGCAGCTTGTCATTTAGCTTCGTGTTTAGCGGCCATGTTGGACAAACTCGCGGTCATGTGATCTCGTAAAAATCACTTGACTTTCTTAATAACATGGCGGACGCAACCGCTTACTCGTGATTACAGTTAACCTTAGGCAGTTAGGGTTGTTAAAACAAAGGGCTACGCAATATTTTTACTAATTAGGAACTGGCGTGTGACCGAACTTCTATTGAAATTGGGATTTGTACAAATAAATATGTTGCGTAATCATATTTGTGTTCACTTATCACTCGTAATGCAAGCGTTAAACAGCTGATTCACCCAGTCAACACGTTGCTGCTGTAGAGTTTTATACCATAGTTTTACTTTTATTCAGAAACTTAGTAGAATCTGGAGATATTTTGAACAAAGAATTTTTAAAAATTGATTATCAAGACAGAGTCAGTATTTATTTCGAACCTTTCTTACTTGTTTTATTTAATTTTGGAGTTTTTTGGTTCATTTTTAAATTGATTATGATCTAAAAGATATTTACTTCACTTATATGTGTTTTAGAAATTTAGCTGTGGTTTAAATAATGTGAATAATGATGTATGGACACACTTCTTCATGTCTAAATTTATTATGTGACAAATTTCAGTCCACTGTCTGCATCATAGAAATTCCTGATAATTTGAACCTCAAACCAACAGCCACCTCTCTTGAGCGGCCACTTTGCTTCATTCCCAAGGGTGGCCGTTTAATACAGGTTTGACTGTAAACGATATATTGGATTTATTATATTTATTTTGTCAGTTTAAATAATTAGTACACATTTTGATTGAGAATGATTTTTTGAATTCAAAGGGAGAAAACATGCCAAAGAAGAAGATCTCAAAGAAATGGGTGATATCCAGTCTGGGTTAGTATCATTTGAATTCAAGAATAGTTTATTGACAAAAAATGAGCCCTTGCAGGCATGGAATTATGCAAAATAAAAACAATCAATTGTCAAATGTTCAAATTCAAATTATACAATAATACTAATAAAAGCAGTGATATACAGTGAACTACTTTAATGTTATATAACATTAATGTGTATTGAAAAGTGGATGTTACTTGATACTAAATTAGCCTTTGACTGCCATGAATATACTGATGCAGTTTACACATATTGAGATGATACTGTCTGTGGAATTGAAATGGCCATGAACATGCTACATACTTTGACCTCAAATATGTAAAAACTAGAATTATAAACAACTTTGAGATCAAGTAATAGGGAAGTCTTTGATAGATAGGGTTTTAGGGCCTACAGGTTAGAAGAGCTTAGTATATAAGCTTGTTTTGCATTGATGTGTATATACATACATTGATTTGACTAGTCACTTACTTGAATTTCATTGCATATTTTAGATTTTTTTATGTTCATTCTTTTGCCCCTTCAAATGAAGCTTCATCATGAGCTTTTTGCTGATATTTCTGATGGTTGATAAGGAGCATAAGGAGAAAGACTTGGTCAATAAAAACCAATACATTACCTATTTTTGTTACAGTATGGCCAGTACCATTATGCAAGTATACCTGAAGCAGGTTCTGGAGTCCTTTTTCCACCGTCATTCCCAAGTGCGGCTGTCTGCTCTTAATGTGATAAATTTGGTGCTACAACAAGGTCTTGTTCATCCTGTACAGGTAAGGTTTTACTTTGTGTCACAAGTGTCTCCCGACATGTATAATTCCTAAATTGCCACTGCTCCATAGTAGAATTCCTATCATAAGACTGAAGGCTATAAGGTTTGAACTATGACTTTTTCCAATGAACTTATTGTTGATTTAGACAAAAGGTAGAAAACAGACCAAAACCTGAGATGAAGAGGGTTAAGTAGGTTTAATTTCATTTTGTTTTGGACATGTCTGATTTCAATTTTGAATGCACCATTGGTATCTTTCTTGTTTTAATGGAAATGTTTGTTTTTTTTTTCAGTGTGTGCCATATTTGATAAGTATGTGTACAGATACAGAACAGAGTATACGTGTCAAGGCAGATCAGCAGCTGCAGGAAATAGAGAAAAAGTATCCAGGCTTCATTCATGTACGTATATAAACTTTTATCCTGTAACTTGGCTTTCAACTCATTGACGCCTGAAATACCAAAATAGACTCTACCAGTTAATGAAAAGTATTTTTCTAAATGTGGTTAATGGATTAATGAGGTAACTTGAAGAGAGACTGGATCGTCAGACTTAAGTTAATTCTCAAGTTTTACGGTGCCCAGCCCTGGTCCATAGACCTTTTGGAATGTGGTCATGTAAATGTTTTGTATTGCATGCATTTAAAGGATACTAAAATGAGAAAATCTTATCTCTTAGGGTCAATGAGGGGATGATTAAGGTCTCAAAAGAGAATCATTGCAGCATAGACAATTCATACTAAATCTTTGGGACATCTGATTTTAATCAGCTGCTTCCTCATTTTGAATCTAATTTGTATGCAGTGGAGAACACTGAAATGTGAAAACCAGTAACTTCATAATAGATCAAACAAATTTTTGAAACTTAGACATTGCATTGACTTATGAATTATTATCATCTTTTCTTTCTATCTGTAGATGAAGGCACTACAGGGATTGAAGATGTCCTACAGATTACAGGACATACTGCAATCCAACAGTTCATCAACAGTAATCCGGGGGATGAGAAATCCAGATGAGAACACAATCAGCTTGAATAATTACCTTTACACAGTGTTAAGAAGTAATCGCTCGCATCGGAGAGCAATACTTACATCACTACTTAACTTATTTGATGATTCTGCTGTAAGTATATGATCTGTGGTTCTCTACTTCTCAAAATCAATCGTATATTAAAAATGTACCTTTATTTATTGATATTTTGCAAACTAAGTTATGATGACTGATGGGAAAAGTAGAATTCATGTTGATTCTAGAATTCTGTTGTATCCTGTTTATAGGTGGATGATAGAAGTATTAAACAACTTGAACAACAAAGTTTATGGTAAATTAATTTGAATAATTGTAAAGACCCTGCGGTCAGATGTTGCTATTTTATATTGATTATCTTTACATACATTTGTATTATGTAAGTGCCATAACAGTCCAAAATAAAAAGGCCAGACAATATATTACACAGGGACCATGAATGACTGTGACTCTCTAGATTCAATTATAGATATACATGGTTATTTTTGGTGTATTTTTTTTGGTTTTTTTTTGCAATTGTCAAAATGTTTAATATTTTGATTAAAAAGTTTGGGTTTTTTTTTTATTAGTATTATTATTATTATTATTATTATTTTATTATGAAGGGTCCAATGTGATTTGAAGAAGTCATTTTATTTTGGATATTTTACTGTATAAAATGATCAAGTTCCTCTCTCTTTGACATTACATTTTTTTTTATGTTTTCCCACTTTACAGAAAGTTTCATTAGCAGAGCAGGTTTATATAGCAGATAATCTGGCTTTCTTCCCTTACCAAACTCAGGACGAACCATTGTTCATCATTCATCAGATAGATATCATTGTCTCAGTGTCGGGATCTAATCTACTTCAGTCTTTCAAAGAGGTAATAGTTTAAGTGTACTCATATCCACAAATCATGTAGTATTTGTATCCTATTGTATATACATGTATAGATATTCACTTTTTACACAGCTGTAATTTAGATTGGGGGTTGGGCATGTGGTACTTTGTCAAATTTTTTGTTTAAAGTAAAAATTACAGAATTGGTCACTTTTGAGCAGGTTCTGCTTGAACCAGTTTCGTCATACTAGAATTTTAAAACTAAGCCTCTTGGGGCTGGTGGTCATAGTTCAACTGTTAGTCCCCACTATTTTGTGGCTGTCTTCACAATGATATTTAATAACTCCTAAATGGAAATAAATTACTGTGAATAAAGTAATTCTATAATGAATAGGGAAATTGTCTCTTCATTGGTTAAATTGTCAACAAAACTTCTTAATTTTAAGCTAATTTAAAGATTAAATCTGTCTAATTGAGATTACTGTATTTAAATAAACTTTTTAGAGATGTTTCCTTATATCTCCTCTAAAAGTCTTTGTACTCTGCTTGTAGATCTATATACATCTTAAAGTCTTCATTAAATTTAAACAACGTTTAGCCATATTTTCGGACTGTAGAACTTTAGCTATTGTACAATTCTTTTTGTTTCATGCAAATTCTTTTTATTTTCAGTGTCTTGTAAATAATGAGGGAAGTGTACAAAATGGGGAAAGACGGGTTATAGATGACGAAGATGATGATGAACCCGAGAAGCTTGCCAGTAAGTAAAAATATATTACAGAAAGCAGAACAGAGAACTGATTATGATTACATGAATCTGGAAAATGCTAAGCCTTAACTATTAGGTCTCTAATGTAACAGACTCCATTTTGTCTGAGGTAGTCTTTTTTATGTGGTATTTGTACATGAAAGTACAGTTGAACAGACGGAATTTTGATGGTATTTTAATGTGGTATGATTCTTTGGCTAGGCTTGACTGTTCAGGTATTTCAGAACAATTCTGATACAACCAATATTGATGATAACACAGACACTGATTATCTTGATGAAAATTTCAGTCCCATCAGTATGAGGATATGTCTCACACTTTTGTCATAAGGGAGGAAATAACACATCTCCAAGATTCTTTGGAATGATTACACTAAGTATTTGGAAAGAGATCCCAGCCCAGTTTAGATATCCAAAAGCCCTTGATACATCAAGTTAGATACATGCAATTCTATTGTAACTAGGATATTTCAGGATTTTAGGATGGGTTTGAAGTGCCTTGCCTGTGAAGTATAGAATTAGATTTAACTTTTCTGGATAAATAACATTGAAAATATGTTTATTGCATCAGGTGTAAAAAAGACATATACTGTACTCTTAAATATTTCAGATTATATTAATAATAAAAAAAAATTGCTTTCTTTTCAGAAAAGTTACCAGAAGATATATCTACATTGTTAGACATTTGCAAGTTATCGCAGGGCTGTATTTTGCTGTTACATCTGAAGCACCATTTAAAAGAAACCTACGGTTTTACAGACAGGTCAGTATGAAATCCTTATTATTGATTGGATTAGGTTTTCTGGAAAAATTACAGAAAAAAACGTAACTTTTTAAACATCACATATCCATTTTCCATGACTCAACATTAGTTTTTGAAATGTAGTACGCTTATGTAGGTTGAGGATGTGTTGGACATGTATAATTAAGTGCCAGGTCAATTGTTTTTAGCCATTAATATGGTATGGAATGTAATTATTCGCCTTATTCTTTGTATATTATTTAATAATAATTCATGATAAAGAGAAAATATATACATCAAAGTAGAATTATTTACTATGCTTGGATTTCTGTATATGCATTAAAACATTGTGGTTTTATTGTATTTCTAGGTTACCCGAGTAAACCCATCATGTGAAGCAAATTAATTTGTTATATTTTGGGGTCTTTGAAATCCCTTATATCAGAAATCTCAATTATTTAAAAACAGTTTCCCACCCCTTAATCATATTATAACAACAAGATCAGTTGTATGGTGATATTTTTAGGTATTCCCACCCCACAAATACTTCAAACGTCACTTTTGAATGGTGAATGGAAAGCCTTTGAAATTTAACCTGTGTATTCCATGTAACAAGACCTTTCTTTAGCTTCTGAAATTTTTGACTCTGTGAACATAACCTTGGAATAGTTTGATCTACTTTTGAGAAAAAATAACTTTGCAATATTTTACTGCCATACAGGGGCATTTATGTGTAATAAACACATCTTCTTTTTGTGCTTTGCAGAAATTATTATCATGATTTAATTATTTTTTCCAACAGCAAAATACATAATTACTCACCAGGAGACACAAAAACATATGATAAACCAGTGCAAAGGAAATTTCTAGTGAAATTTAACCCAGAAACTGTTATTGAACTGTTGTTAAATGAAAGTGCAAATGAAGATGAACACAGTGAAGAAGTACGGGAGAAATTGATCAACGATTATTTAGAGGTATTTATCTAGATTATCTATGCCAACATTCACAGCAGGATAAGTTTGAGAAAGGGTAATTAAGTTGGATATGCAATGCATGGTTGTGAAAGAAGGATCCTGAAGATTCATTGTTGTCCAATTTCTAGCTATTTGCAAGCTAACTAGTTATTCCGTCTAGCTATGATTTAATTCCATTTATTATCACACAACAACATTGTATTTTGTTTGTGTCAAATCATAATTGGAAGAGTTAGGTGCCTTAAACTTATCCTACATTCAACCTTTGTTTCCAGCTTTGGGGTTTGTGCCACTCTGACACTTTTAGTTCTCGTTCTGAATTCTATTTACAGTTGTTAAGTCTTCCTCACAATGTGACAAGGAGGTAATGCCCTCACCCCTGGTCAGTATTGGTGTTGATGGCTGCTCTAATGCAATTAATCTCTTATCTCTGATAGCCATGCTGACCAAACTTCACTCAGCCTATTGCCAATATTTTTTCACTTTAATGTCATTTTTAAGAAAATCCCACCAAGATGAGCTTTGTAATCTTAAATTAATTTGTTTTTTTATAACTAGTTATTAATTATTTTTTTTCAGTTCAAAGACTTGATGTTAAGTATAGACCCTCCAGATGATGACGACAGTGATGAAGTCAAGAGCACTGGAAGACAAACTCCAACGCCAGGGAGCAAATCACCCAGAGCAGGTACCACAACAACCCCAGAGGAGGGTGGTGGTGGTGATGTTAAAGAGGGAACAGA
>JACSZP010029457.1:0-10321 GCA_016161895.1 Pinna nobilis
TCCCGTGTCAAAGTAGTGTTTGGCATGTTAAAGAACCCGCTCCCTGCTCAACGGCCATAAGTGCCGAGAATAGGTAAAATTTGTCGCCCTTCGACAGCACAATGTGACGTCTCCATATAAGTGAAATATTCTTGAGTGGGACGTTAAACAACAATACAACCAACCAACTTAAAGGTAGAAAACCACGGAGACTGCGGCCAGCGTGTTCATATGCAAATACTAATAATAATAATAATAATAAAAATAATAATAATAATAAAAATAATAATAATAATGATGATGATGATGATGATGATGATAATGATGATGATGATAATAATAATAATAATAATAATAATGATGATGATGATGATGATGATGATGATGATGATAATGATGATGATGATGATAATAATAATAATTGTTATTATTATTATTATCATTATTATTCATCATACTATCGGTTAGTTTGTACTTTAATGGGTAAATTCCATATTACATTAGACAAAAGTATCAATGAAATTAATTTCCGTTTGATATTAGGTAATAAAGATATATTCGAAAAACTCCTCCTAGACACCTGATTCCACCTCTTGTGTGTCCAATTCTTTATATTTGTCTTCCTTATAGGAATTTTAAAATCTACCACCGTTCGTTACCTTACCGTTTCATTAGATAAACAATTCGTACATTGTTAATATGCATTGTATAATGGATTGTAATATCAACTGTTTTTCTTTAACTACAACGAGTAACACAGATATTCCTTCAGGAATCTCTCGCAGAGGATTAAGATTTTGGGATATCAAATCCGAGGCTTACCGAGGGTTTGATTTCTAAGAATATTACCCGATTACTTAGCTTCCTCTGCCATATACTCAAGGGAGGGTATGATTTTTTTCTCCAATGATTTACTACATAATCTAACCGCCTGTATTTAAAAAATACATGTAAACGCGAATTAAATGGCGTAAGAATATGTGTAAACATGCTAACGAGCCTCACCATTCATCTAAATTTCATTGTTACTCTCACGCACACACAAAAACCCACCAGAACTGTGTGTATTTTTTGTGTATATAAATAAAAGTGTCGTCAACTTTGAAATGTTTCTTAATGTTTGTATGAAATTATTGTGCTTCATTTACGTGTGAGGTGACCCGGTGTGGTGTAATGGTGATAGTGACGTTATACTTCCTAAGTAGCGTGAGTAGCTTGTGAAGAAGCTAGAGATTGGCAAGGAAACCTTGCCCCGTGAAAACGGGAGATAAACCTGAGAATAATGGAAGAAATCATTTTCTTTTTCCCATTTCCGAAAACAAGTTATATTTCCTTGGTATTCAATCTTTAAGATATTTACTGAGTTATAGTTCGGAATTTATTTTTTTCTAATAAGATTTTATCACACCCCCCCCCCAAAAGAAAAAACCGAAAAGCGAGCAAACTATATAACATGAACTACTACTGCCGAAACCTTAGTGTTTGTTTACAGTATACATGTTTTTCCAACTAGTAAATACAGGATGATAAAGACATGATCATTAACAGATGTTTTTGCACTGACTTTATCAGAGGATTTAGAGGTCGTAAGTTGGAACTCGTACTATGCTGCAGTTTCCTGCCCCTGTCCTTCGGATGAGATATCGTGTCGGTGACAAAACACGCTGAGGTTTCCAAATAAGAATAATTTGGAACTTGGAATAATATAAGATGTAAAATTGAAAAAAGTCTTTTTTCAAAAAATGACGGTCTCAACGTGGAAATCAAACGCAAATTCCCAACGGGATGGGACCAGGTGCCCGGAAGGAGTCAGTATCACCTGTTGGCATGCCACATCTGTCGCAAATGTTCCATGGAAACCCTACAAGTTCGGTAAAAATGTCGACGTTGATTGAAAATGTCATTTACGAGAAACACCACTACCCTTGTAGATAATGACGATTATCTTTGCATTTAAAAATGTGGTTGAAGTTTGTTTCTAATGTATTAATCTATTTGGTAAAGAAGAGTTTATGAAACTTATGAGAGTTGTCTTTCATGTTTGCATATGTAAATATTTATGTTTGTAAATAGAATATAAACGAAGGAAACGGACACTTAAAATATTAAAAAGCTAAGCCGTCTCACGTGCTTTGTAGTAATTTGCAAGATGTATAGGGTGATCCATAAAATATGTGACCATTTCAAATAACAGACACACACACAAAAATAAATTAAAAAAAAATAAGATAAAAGAGATTTGTACTACAAAATGTAATGGTAACGAACAGTGATCGATCTCAAAATTCCTACAAGATATGCAAACTAAGGAGTAGGACAAGCGCGGGCACCAGGATACCCCTGGAAATAAAACCAATTTAAGTGCCATTAACTAATTTTAAAAACATATCGACTAGATTAAAACAGCTAACAGATTAGCTGTTTAAGTAGTGTCACCGATGATTCCGTGCTGATAAAAGTCTTAAAAAAGAAAAAGAAAAACACAAATAGTTAGACATTTGAGCTGGGCACCATAAAACTTGAAAGTGACTTAAGTCTGAGAATCCAGTTTCTCGGCCAATCAAAATTCAGGATGAGCTGGATTTGAGAATATTTTCAGACTTAAGTAAATTCACAAATTTTATGGTGCCAAGCCCAAATCTTATGAAGTCATTTTGAAAAAAAAAACACAAGAATAATATGATGTCATAATGATGTCATAATAGCATTAAGATGTCATTATTTTCCAATATTTTTATTCTTTTTACAAAAAGATGCAGGCATAAATCTAAAAGATATAACCTCAGCAATGTAACTCAGATGATTAAAAACAAGTAAAAGAACGGTGACGGTGACATAATTTCTGGCTCACCCTGTATATCGGTTCTTATGTGCATTTATCTTTTGGATAATTGTAACAAAGGAAATAAGTTTAACGAGTCATGACTTATAAAAAGGAAGTTTTTCATATTCATGTCTATATCTTCCGTCTGTATTATGATGAAAACATCAATACATAGGATATCAAAAAGATTGACCAATGACGTAGCTTTGACTAAAACAATGCTGTATTTCTTTATGATTTGGATATTTGTTACTTCTAAACCTGGAAAATATACTACATACTGCAGACTGTCGTATCGATGTGGATGATTTATTAAATTTTACAAAATGAAAGAAAATGTAAGCGTTACAGAGAGGATGCATCATGTGCTGATGCCAAACACTGTTGCTGTGGGAATCTATATGCTTGTTGGAATTCCGGCAAACATTATTGTTATCTTTGTTTTTGTCACACGTATGAAGGACACAATGCACCGTAGATATTTCATACCTTATTTGGCCACAATTGATCTCATTGGGTGTTTTTACAACGGACTTAATACAATGCCGCCTTCTTACATCCTTAAGTCTCATTACAGAGCATGGTGTAAGATTCAGGCATTTGTCGGGTCCATGTTGGTTTTCTACTCATTTCTTCTTTTATTTTGCATTTCTATCCAACGTTATCTTACAATATGTTCTAAGAAGGCCAACAGTTTTGACAAGAGAAGGAAATGTCTCTTATGTACATTATTAGTGCTATCTATCTCATTGGCGGCACCGAGAGTGATATTTTTGGATACCACGGTTCTTGTAGTACCGTCCACAAATGAAACAGTACCTGTTTGCGGATTTTCTCCGGTTTACCATAACTCTGCCGAACAATCGGCTTACACGTATCTTCTCTTGGTAATTCTCTGTACGGCAGTAAGCATTATGAGTGTTTTATACGTCATGATAATCAAGAAAGTTATAGCTTCTAGCAAAAACATGAAAACGTATGGGGGAAATAGGAACATGTACATTGACAACAGTTCAAAATCGGAGACAATTCAAATGTCAACTGGGGGCGTGAAGGGAAATATCGACGCAAGTCAGCAGACAACAGAAGATCAAACAGCATATGAGGCGAAAGGAAATCGTCAGAATAAAGGAAAAGCTGCCTCTCAAAAGAATTATCAACGTCGTCTTTGTTTTCTCTTCTTGCTTATATCAGCCTCTGCCATTGTCACCTACCTGCCTCGTGTAGTAGTCGAGCTCATGTGGGGAAATGATCCCCTACTCTTCGTTATTGCTTCACCCGCGGAGAGAACCCTCTATCTGCTCATGTCAAGTTTGTATATATCGCAAAGCGCAATTAATCCGTTTATTTACTGTGCTTTCGATAAGATGTTTCGGAGAAATCTAAAGCATTTGTTGACAGGAAGACATTAATACGCGACCTGTGTTGTTTTACAGTTCGAAGAAGGTGGAACAATGTTCTTTGAATGGGGCGAACAATTAATTATCTGGTTTTAGGACGAGATTAGGAAATCACAACATCTAGAGTTTTACGATGCAGGCTATTATTACTTTTCGTCTGTGTAACGTTTGATACATGTAGTTACAAAATTATATATTTATCGAGGTTCTTGGATGCCAATTATTAACAGATATGGCGTTGATAGACTTTTGTCCGATTACAACTTTATGTTTTCATTTCGCTATAAAAACTTTTCACTGTAAATATATTCCATATTGATTGACGGGTATTTTCTCCTTCTTTCATATCTGAAAAAGTCTCTTTTAACCTTGGGGAAACTGTCCGCACTTTGATGTCCCGTTTACAGGAAATATCCATGGATGCATACATGAACATGAAAGTCAGTATAGCAAGGGGTTGTATATAAAACAAAATATTCAATGACAATAAGAAATTACATTTTGACAGTAAAACAAGTAGAATGAGTACATGATAATAGAGTATCATTTCGCCCGTCAGGTTAGCGTATATAATAATATTCTGTATTGTATAAATGTTGTTCTTGCTATTAACATAGATATTATTGATCACAAGATATACTGTAGATTTGTTTTTGAATAAAGAGGTGTTATTTAACCTCATTACTTTGAACATAATATTTCTGGTGTTTTATTAATCAAGTATTAAGGTGAGGGGCGCCGTGGCCGAGTAGATAGCATGTTCGACTTCGAATCGAAAGGTCATGGGCTCGAATTCGCGAAGCGCTTTGCATGCTGTTGGCCGCCCCTGTCCTTCGAATGAGACAGTAAAAACCGAGATCCCGCGTCACAGTAGGTGGTGGCACGTTAAAGAACCCTGCTTGGTCTACAGCCATAAGTGCCGAGCAATGGCAAAATTTTTGCCCTTCACCGGCACTCGGTGATGTCTCCATATGAGTTGAAATATCTTGAGAGGGACGTTAAACAACAATACAACAACAACATGAACAACAAAAAGAAGTATTATGCGTCTTTTATAAATGAATATTTAAGTTCTTAAACGTCTGGTACATGGATATTTAAGATGATATGAGATATTCTGTTTGCGTCAACAAAGGTTCTGATTTTGCGAAAATTGCTTAAACAAAAGGTAGACTAAAGTTAAAATAAGGTATATGTCATGTCGTCCAGTTCGACCCGAAACTGCCATTGGCTGCCCCTGTCCTTCAGATGAATCACGTGGCGCAATACAAATTGGCACGTCACTTAGCTACGGCTACAAGTGCTTTGATAATGCAAAACGTGTTACCCTTCACTTCACATGGCGTCTCCAAAAATAGTCTAACCTACCTTAGCGACCCACTGATTTAAAGGAAAACTTGTCTTATGCATCTGTGACCTATATGAGTGGTTCCCAATATGTTTTTTCCTATATGGATCACCTGAATTAAGAGACCACCTGTCATATGTTACCCTTTTTGCTCCTTCCCTTTGATGGTCTCTTTAAATAGGTTTGACTGTAAGTGAAATATTCTTAAGTGGGACGTTAAACAACAAAAAAATAATCATAACGTAAAACAGTTGTACTATATACAGGGTAAGGTTATTTTCGCCCCGTATTATTTTCGCTCTAATGCTTTTGTATACAGTTTCGCCCAGTTTAAAATTCGCCCAGTCTCATCATTATTCTATTTGATAAATTTACCATTTCGAATTTGCCCATCTTCGAATATAAAATAAGACGGGAGCGAAAATTTCTAAGTATACAGTAATTCTGAAATTGACGGCAGTATCTTCGACATTTAGGATCATTTTATCCACAAAAGTATTATTCCATGTGTTTTGTCTTCAACTTTGATACCATACAGCAATTTTAACAATGCATTCAATGACTTAACCAAGTAACCAATCCAAGAACACCTTTACTTGTTACTCCAACTGTTTTTATTCCGACAACTTTTACTTTAACACTTTCTATTCCGACAATTCACAATTCAATTTAACACTTTCTACTCCAACATTTTTAATCCGACAATATTTACTCCGATAAACGAAACAATGTAAAACTGATGATACCACAGATTTGAAATGAAGTGCCCCTTTTCCAAACAAATTTCAAAAGGAAAGGGGATTAAAAAAATTAAACTAACCTTAGAAAGGTAGTGAGATATACAATGCAACGGTTAGGGTTGGGTTCTTAAAAGGGACAAACACCCCGGATGAGTGATATCGTTCCTGTTTTTTTTTTCATTTTTTATCATCAAAATGCAAGTCCAACTTCTCTGCTTCTTTTCACGGTAGAGTAATCTAATCGACAGGATCGACTTGCGCTTGTTTCATTTCAATCATGAATTTGTTCTTTTTGGTAGATTATCTGTAATAATATGTGATGGAAATAAGCGCTCATCTACCTTCGACGAATTTGCTACAAAAGATTATCCCTCGGATCCGAGTATGTTCGAACAAATTCATGATTGAAATGAAACAAGCGCAATTTTTTACCCTTAAAATCTCATCAAAATATCTAGCTCTAAAAGGAATATAAGCACCTTTCCTAAATTTGATAAGATGAGAATCTTAACATTCGTCTCATTTGAAAAAAATGAAATTAGAGATAAAATTGAAGCAAAATTTTAAAGCATTTCAGCTGCAAATAATGAGAGATCTTGATGACAGTCAGTAAAGGCCATTTTCACTGGTTAAAGCTTTATGCGATTGATTCATTAGGAGAACAGCAAGGATTCACTTGGTAACGTCAAAGCAACATCATAACTGCAAACAAATGTCAATTAATAGGAAAAAAACGTAAAATGTAAATGTTTGCTCTAAGCCCCCCCCCCCCACCCCCAAGAAAATAACGTCTCGTTAAAGTTGACAATTTGACATCGAAGTATAGTAGGACTATGACTATATCGTTAAGTGTAAAAAGTGTCGGAGTAAACATTGTCGAAATAATTCTATGTCGGAGGAAAAAGTGTCGGAGTAAACATAATTGGATTATCCCGTTAATACCAAAATGTGAAATCTAATTTTCTCTCACCCCGGACAGAGAAAACTATCAAAATAACCGTTCTGAGATATATCTGTCTCGCACCCCGCGTGCTTATATCGAACCCTTTGACGTCACTACCGGTAAGTCTAGACCTACTTTGACGTATTTCATCCGCTTGAATGCAGTGTTGCGCCTATATACTTACTANNTAATTAACCACCACTTTGTACAGGAACAGATAAATCTCACCCTCGTGTCAAAGATTTGCAACATCCACGACTCGGCAAGCCTCGTCGTGGACTGCAAATCTTTGACACTCGGTTGAGATTTTTCTGCCTTTGTACAAAGTGGTGATAGATTCTATTTATCCAACTTTTGCTTTCAAATGCCATAGGTCATCACTTTTTCTCTTTAATAGGTAAGACTTATCTATGTTTCTTTTTGTGAAGTCTAATTACTGGAATGCGTTTTACTTTCATCACGTTGTCCTGATTATAAGGATCACAGTGCATTGAATGCACTCGAAATGTAAAAGTAAACACAATGACAAGTCTGTTTTTTTAATAACCAAGTATGTAATAAGTTAATCAGCTGTTCCTAAACGGTTTCTCATTCAAAATTGTATGGAATGGAAAATGGAAATAGTATTAATTTAAATGACATACATGTATATGTAGTTGTGCCCGAACAGACTGATGTCATCGCTGTCGCTCTTCTTGTGAAAGGTTTAAACCTGAAAAAAAATTTATAATCTGTTAGAGAGAGAGAGAGAGAGAGAGAGAGAGAGAGAGAGAGAGAGAGAGAGAGACTCCGACATTTTTCTACACGTTCAAATGGATTTTGTACATGTATTTTTTAATACTTCTACGTAGACTAAAATCCCGGGTATGTTGAACTATGTACTGAGAATTGAGACATCGATTTCACCATAATACTAGCGAAGCATTCCAATATATATATCGCAACATGAACAAGGAGCAATAAACCGTTTAAATAATGGTCCATTAATGGGATGCCTAGATACTTATTAACACACGTTCCGAATTACAAGTCATTAGGTAATATCTCAATAAATGTGAGTGAAAAATTATCGAGTACAAAACAACGAGAGAGACAGAGTGATAAAAAAGTACTTTTGAATGGTTTCAATTTCCTCCTAAACTCTATAAAATAAGTGTCATTTCAATTCTTAAAATTTAAAGATTTCGAGTGTTTCCTCAATTACTCAACATGTGTTCCCATGACCTTTTTCCATTAATTTACATTTACTCCCATATCATTTTACAGAAATGAGATTTCCTTCTTCCGAGGGCCAATTCATATTTGTCACATTATTAAGCATAATATTCTTTTCTCTGTGTTAGCATATGTCTTGATAACATGCACAAATTATAACCTGAAAACACAACATTGACTCGGTTTAGGATATATTTTTTCATTTCCAGATTAAGAAATATGTCACAGATGATAAACATGTAAACAAGGGGATGAATCTCAGGCAATGTATCCAATATACCATGTATTTAGTGGAATGGGTCGATTATGGATATGTTTTGTTATACATCATTGCCTGCCGAAGATATGACATTTACAGCAGATGATCTCGTATGATTATAATAGCCCATACATTTAACAGAAAACTGATTCCTTTTCTTAGATCAGCACCTAAGCTTCTGTCCGCTAAATACAAAAATTCTCGGTGCCTTCACCTTTGTCATGTAATTATAAAATACAGCTGTGTAGATCTACTTGAGTCTGTATCAACACAGGCTAGGCATAGTTTCTATCACCTATCAACAAAAAAAATCGCTCTTTTGGTGTGGTATATCCTCGACCGTTTGTTCTTTTATCCTACGGTTACAATAAACGCTAGCCTAATTACCAAAGGCTATCACTATGGTTCCTCTATGTTGCTCTGCTATATCAAAAAATGAATGCAATGTCCTGTTTTAGGGTCCTGTTAATGTTACTTAGCTTTTGGTTCTCTCCAACATTTACCTTTGTCCTTTGTTTTAGGGACTTTTTCTATATGGGTCTGGGTAAATGACAACATCTCGCGTATGAAACGATTTTCCTACGCGTGCGCAAAGATAAAGTTAAAAATAAACCTATAAAGGTTATTTTCGCTAAACATAAAAAGCAAATTCGAAGGTTTAGGCGTGTTAGTATGGTGATTAAATTGAATTAGAAAACATTTATTGATTTTTTTGTAAGTTTTGGAATTACATCATACATGATATCAATTTTATCAGGGGCCTCCGTGGCCGAGTGGTTAGCGTGTTCGACTGCGAATCGGAAGATCACGGTTCGAGCCGCGTCAGCGCCACTCCGCGGTTGACCCTCCCTGTCCTTCGGGTGAGACAGTAATAACTGAGGTCCCGTGTCATAGTAGGTGTTGGTACGTTAAAGAACCCACCCTGCTCTACGGCAAGCAGTGCCGAGCATAGGCAAAATTTGGACTCCTTCACCGGCACACGGTGACGTCTCCATATTAATGAAAGATTATTGAGTGGGACGTTACACAACAATGCCATACCATACCATACTTTCATCAAGTTTTAAGCACATTCTCCGTACTTACTTAGATAACGTACGTACGCAAGTTTTTTTTTTAATTTCCCCAGACTCGCAAAGCTTAGTATGTCTCTCTAGTATACCGAACCCTATTCAATGACATAGGTACTGAGTGTTCTTTTGTCAATTGCTCAGTATTTCAATAAAAAGTTCCATAGTACGAAATGACAAAAGAAAGAGCCCCCACTATAGAAAGAGCACACCCATTTAGCATATGTCTGAAAATAAAGTCCATCCAAGGTATTCTGGGATATCGCCATTTCGCGGAAAGAATCTTGAGCAAAATAGAAGTTAGCAAGATAGAATTATAACAGTTTCACACGAATTTAGGTTAATTAGAATTAATTAATTTCAAACTTTTGTTGTAGTCTAATACTTCATTGAACGCGTTCATGGCAATATGGTGTATGCAACTAATTTCTAGAGTGCTGAGTTTTGATAAAAAGAAAATTAATGTGAATATACCATTCTTTTACAATTACATTTCAGACCCATCAGAACAGAATTCATATTGTAACAGCTAGTACAGGTACA
>JACSZP010029459.1:0-16208 GCA_016161895.1 Pinna nobilis
ATATATATGTATATATTTATATATATATAAATTCACTATTAATCGACTATCGGTTCAGACATTAGATTAGATTTAGAACCTGGGAGAGGACGAGGGCAACACAATTCAGAATATCAACAATCCCATTCAATGTATTGTGCCTTATCGACCGACGTTATAAGAAAATAACACCGTGTCAGTTTGGAGGAAAATAAGCCATCTGTCGTCTGCTCTTGTTTTGTACCGGGCTCTCTCTGTCACTCTCTCACTCACTCTTAAGTCGCCTACTGTAGCCATCGCATTTATAGTTATACATTTTACTCCAAATATCTAAAAAGAAAAACTTTTAATCTTATTTTCAATTGGGAATAAATAGGTATCAAAATTAACATAACAATGTATCCGAGTATCTGAAAAGGAGTTACAAAAAAGGACATTTTCAGTACAGTCTCCTCTCAACTACATGTATATAATTCAGTCATATATTTTAGTTGACATTCCCTTCGGAAACCTCATATCTTTTCAGTCTTCACTCGTGCCGAATCACACTCTGCATACAACCAATTAGAATCCAGCTCACTTGCTGCCGCAGGTCGCCAAACACAATGAAAGTGTGCCGTGCTATTTAAAGTTGGCGACTCGCTTCAACGATTTTGTATAAGTTAAGATTCCTTTACACAATCTCTGATAGAGTACTGCAATAAAATTAAATCCAGCAACAAAAGTGATTATCTGTTGACCTGAAGCGGCGTTTGGACACCAACAGATGTTTTGGACGGCAACATCAACCGTTTTATATACTTATATAGTTTCCTATGCGTGGTTTGAAAGTGTTATTTATTCTTACATAAAATTACACAAACTGGACCTCCGGTCTTAACTGAAATGTTATCTCATTCTCCTGTTTATTGTCACAAAGTCGGGACATTAAGACATTCAATTTATTGTTAATTCAGTTGAATAAATAAGTCAATAAGAACTTCCAGACGTTTCTTTACATGTATATAATATCGATGTTATTAAGTTCTCTTCATTTTCCGTAAGATCAGAAACGTGGGACCAGCTTTTTGAGTTGTCTCTTTTTATATAAATCGCCTCTCTGAACGATTCACCTGTTAAAATGTGTGTAGTTTTACCTTGATAAATGTTTATAAAATTGTCTTGTAAAAGTACATCTTACAATATTCAGTCGGTAGTCCGATTATATCCTTTATAAATTATATCATGATAGCATAGCGTTACTCAGTATACATATATCAAATTTTAAAACGTTAAAATTAGTGTAATAGTGTTATTAGAATATGAATTATATAAAGTGTACATGAAATATATACATTGCATTCATATTTACTGAAATAGATATATTCTGACCGTAACTCAATATATACAAAGCATCATTTGAAATTTATCGAGCTTTACTCACTATTTATTATTTTAATTCTCTCCAATACGAGTTTAACTCTGTATAACGATTTTGAATTTGATCTATTGGAAGCAATATCAGTATTAATTATTTGAATTTTCTGTACAGAAAGCTGTTGGTAATTTAACAAACATTCATAGTGCCCGAGTCGGCATAAGACAAAGTAGGTTTCAATAGGATGAGAAGAATAACCTTTAGCGCTGAATATTTCCCTTGTTAAATGACAATGTATCAGAACCATGGTGACATAAGGAGGTCATAAGGTGTATTTGTTTGGCGTGTTTATTTAATTGAATTTTATGTACTATGTCAAGGGCCAATTTGTTACTATTTTAAAATTACAGATATGGGTTCATTTCATTGCTTCTAGAATATATGGGCATCAATATGTTGTTGTTATTTTTACATTCGCAATTATAATTGTCGTTACAGTACTTATAACTTATCAGACGTAAAGAAAAATTAGAATAGATTCAGTAGCAATGATCAGCATGATTTGTTAATCATTTTATTTGTGACTTATATCAAGTACAAATATACGTATAATTTCAGGTCAAGATTTAGAAAAGGCGTTGAATTATAATGATGGTCATTAATCATCTTCATTATTGTTATCCTTATCATCATCATCATGAATATCATTTTCATTTTTATCATTACGCCAATTATCATCCTGAACATCATTACTATTATCATTATAAATATTCCTATTATTATCAGCAATATAAGTATTATAAGAAAGTCAAATTAAGAAGCATTTACAGTCTAACCTGTTTTAAGAGACCGTCCAAGGGAAGGGGCAAAACGGGTCATATATGACAGGTGTTCTCTTAATTCAGGTGATTTGTATAGGAAAAAGCCGTTTTGGTAACTTTACATTTAGGTAACATATGCCAGGTTTTCCTTTAATTCAGTGGGTCACTAAGGCAGGATAGACTGTATTTTCAATGTTTCATTATTAAGTGGTACATGTATTAGATGTTCAATATTCTTTATCATTGCAACGACCATGAGGCATCAAAGACATTTATCAATTGCTTATGATATTTGTTGTTAATCCAAATTTATCGTGTAGAAGTGTTTAAGTTATCTCGATAATTCATATTTTGGTATTCAGTTTCAGCCTATAATTATTTTATAGCTGTTTCGATACTTTTAACGTCAATAATCTGACGTATCATCAGTGTCTAAGTGACCTTTCAAGTCCATATGACCTTAATGAATATATGACACTTTTGATATTTGAGTCACGTTTTGGACATCGTATATGAACCTTTGTATCAATTTGTCTGCGCGGCAAAAACATACAGTTGAACCTCACTTAAGAGGCCACCTAGCGACAAAAACCATCAAAACATCTGTTTATCTTCATCTTACTCTATTTCAACCTCACTTGAGACACCCTCACGAATCAGACCAAATTTAGACAGTCATCTGCGTGGTCTTAATAGCAAAATCGCACTGTATATTATATGCATGTGCCATACAGGCAGTTTTGATGTATGTAGATGCAGTAATCACTATGATCACTTTAAGTAGTACTCAATAGTCTTCACCATCAGACAAAGTATACTTCTCGTTACACTACATTACACTGATATAAAAAGGCCCTCCTGTAAGTCATCAGTGTAAACTTGGAACTGCACGAGGTCGTGTTTTGCTCCTCAAAATGACATGTTTTCTGTGAAAATATTGTATGCTGTCATCAGGCATTCAGATATCCAACAGTATACTACACGTATATAATTTACACGCTGAAAAAGATACCCAAATAGATCCATTAATGATATCCTGATATTCGATAAAGACGACAGTCGTGATTTTTAGACAAGTAACATTTTCATGAAGAATTTCTAAGAATATATGTGCAAAAATTGCAATAAGACAAAACAAAATAGAGTATATCCTAAGTATTGAACTAAGTTTATGTTATATTGTTTTAGACAAAAATTGTTGTGAACGGAATCTTACAATTTTGGCTTCAAAAATCAAAATTCAGAATCAATATGATTTATGGGGCTGCAATACACGTGAAAAATTCGATGCTTTAAACATATCATTTTCCAAGTAATAAATCTAATCCTACACACAACTATAAGCTAACAGTCAACACAAGTCTCGCATTATGATAGTAAAACATCTAGTCATATACATGTACAGTCGAAGTTGTAGGTAACCCCTGGGTCCATGTAAAAGTAAATATATTAAGATAACTCATCCAAACTAAATTTAAGTGGCCTTTATTGACAGGTGCCCTTTTATACAGAGGTCACCTTCAGGGCAAGCTCGACTGTATAATGTTATTTAACAAATATGTTACGTTTCATTTAGAAGCCAAAATACAACACAAATGAGATTGCTGGGTTCTCCTAAAATTCTAATGCACCTCTGATTGCCATTTGAAGTGTAGCTAAATGCCCTGAATATTTTTTTACTGGATCCATTAATGGTGATTTATGTACTTAGATATTTTTAACGATGATCGTCAAATTCGTGTAAAAACTTACATTTTTCAGCATAAGCATCAATCCGTCACAGTCTGATCACGATTTATCATGTATAATTACCATCTTAATTGTTAGATTTTGTCATAACTGCTCAAATTCGATCAGTAATACGCCTATCTGCGTTTTACTTATGTTTTACTTACATTGCACTTATATGAATCAACTAATATAGCAAATCTGAACCGTAGAGAGATATTTTATCAGTGTTTGTTGTTCTCATTGTTGTCACCGTTTTGATCATTTACTCTTCTTCAAAAACCCCGATATATTATATATTTACTCCTCTGAAAGTAACTCATTATTATGGAATGAGGGAACTGTCTATATAGACTTTATGTTCAAGTTTAATTACAAGTCCGGGGTACGGTTTGGACCATCCCACAGATAAACAGGAGTTGCTCACCCTTCCGGAGCACCTGGACTCACCCCTGGTTTTTGGTGGGACTCGTGTTACATTATTTTTCGGTTTTACACGTCTTGTTGTATTGATAGCTGTTTGTGTTGTCTCTTTTTTGTTTGGCCATGATTTTGTTTGCCTTTAGATTTTTGAATTATTGATTCCCCCTTGGTATCTTCTACAGTCAACTTTTTTACAAGTCTTTACCACAAAAGTAGCACCTTATGCTAGGTCTCTGCGGTTTTGGGAAAGGAACTTAGATATCAATGACTGGAATCTGTGGAGAAAAAACATGCTAACTGACAAGTGCACTCTTACAGCAACCAGCATTCCCATTTGTGTAAGATTTTCCTTTATATAAAGAGAGAGAACTTCACAGAGCATAAAAAAAACTGAAATGCAAAGGTCTTTTCAAACGGAATGTTTTATCGTATACATGTATCATGCATTTTGTATCGTATTTTATGTGCAATACAAAACGCACAGAATGTACTGATTCGATTTTGTATTCGATTACAGCACAACACGCTAGTCGACTTCTGTGAAGTGAGCTATGAGGAACCTGTCTCAAGATCCGACGACTCTGATGACGTAGTTGTGAAAGATGACGGCGATTTCTCAGGTAACTAAAACTCGTAACTACAATTGACATAAATTATCTAATGACATGTAATGTGTGGTCCCAGAGGCCTATTGCCGTATACAAGGGAAACTTCCTCCTCCTTGACATTTGATCCCACTTCTGAATTTTCAGAGGTCTTTGTTTACCCCGTGTACCGGATTTGTTTTCGTGTTTTTCGTCTTAGGGACACACTATTTGGTATCTGTCAGTTATATACACTAAACTATTATCCTATTTACATGTATAATTATAGAAATTAACAATTTATGCCACCGTTTCTTCTAGACTACGAATGAGGTCTTGACTTTTCAAATGTCACTCGAAGCAAGAGTTGTCGCGCCTCTTCCCGTCTGTTCAGTGGTAATACTGTGATGATATACCTTATAAGGTTTTGCACTCGTGCATTCGCTATTTGGCTAATTTACGTGAGAATGAAACAGTGCGTATTGGGTCCCTTTTGACCGATCTGTGTTTTCACAGACATCTGAGATTAGCTCTTCTGATATCAAAATGTACATCCAAAGCGAACGGTAGACGAAAAACACGTACCTTGAAGGTCCAGCTTTAAATTGTACTAAGACATGTTTATGGAAACCTCCAATCCGGTGCTCCGTCGCCAATGATCTAGATAAGCTGGTTTGGTCTTTAGAAACAGTAAGACGAATATGTCTTAGCGTTGCAGTAAAGTTTTCAAATGAAAATGCGTAGTTGTTGTTTTTTTTACATGTATCGTACATGTAAAACACAAGTTGACGCCGTTTTTCTCTAAGATTGCAAGGTACATTGTATTTTGCAGCTCACTTGTCAACAGCGCACCTAGAAAATGCTGTATTGATATGTCATGATTCTGGCTTCTTGAAATCAAATGAATTGTTCTTTAGTCGAAAATTTCATATGAAGGCAAAATATACCAAATTTTGTTATTCTCAATGATTGATATCGACCATTTTCATAGATCAATTTCATAGGGATCAGACTTTTAATATCATCTCGATCCACCTTGAAAAACTGATAATAAAAAGAACAAGAGGTCTCCGGGACACATCTCCAACGGAGAAACTTTTCCAGGTCAGGAATTTACTGATACTTCGGACAAATCAAAGCTTCGTTAGATAGCGGCACGTTAAAAGCAGATTCATGAATAACCTAGTGAAAGGTACCAGAGTTGTCTCGCTTGATAGTTAAAATATCAACTGAAATAGGCCTAGCTAGTTAGAAAAATTAAACTGTCATATTTTCTTTGCTTTTACCCAAGCTAAGTATCCCATAAGTTGTTTTTAAAATATTGTACAGTGGAACGTGCTCTGTTGCTATACAATCTATCTACGTGAGCTAGGAACATGGATAATTTTACTGGGAAGTATTTTCGATTTTACAGTAGTTCCTACTTCTCCACCCTTTAATCGACAATTTTATCCTTCACCTATAAAACGCATTTTTCTGATGAAGTTTGTTTTGTTTGAAGTATCGTATTTCTTTGTAATTTTGATTTGTCATTCGGGACCACACTTTGTTAAGGGAATATCCGCAGCTTCGCGTGACATACCAAACTGTCTGCGATGACTACCTATACATATTATCAACTTACCTTGTCGATGACTACTTATACATGTATTATCAACTTACCTTGTCGATGACTACTTATACATATTATACACTCATCTTGTCACGGCACAGTTGTTTATTTGTCCCGATGCTCTGTCATAAAGATCGTTGAATGTAAGAATCTGACCACAGGCTCCGGACGGACTTCTATAAGCTGGCCGATAATTACTCCCATTGAAACCTAGTTCAAATTAGAGCTTTCTAAGTCGTAGAAGTGGGCGTCAATTACGTATTTGTCAATTTTGAATATATATGTCAGATCGCACCTTGCGTTACTTGTAGGTAAACAGACTAAACAGTATGACTAATAGTATAAATTTTGTTTTCTTTGTTTGGCTTTAACTTTTTCGTGAATTTTTTCCGTCTTACAAATTGGGGGTATCTCAGATGACGAGTGCTTAGACGATTTAGGTCTAAAGAATAAAAACTTAGCTTATCTGGTTTAAATCCGAATTCGGTCAATTTAAGATTTCATCAGAATATCTGCCAATATACCACAGGAAGGTCACTTTTCTTTATTCCTATTTATTTGTAGTCAGGATTTCTTCTGAAATACCTACTGGACAATATCATTTAATCAAAATGTTGTCGAGTGGGGTAACAAAAATATACAATTTTCCGATTGTATGTTCTCTTTAATTTAACAACGCTCCTGAAAGTTCGAATATGCACAGGGGGTGTAAAAATCAAGAATTAATTTATAATTCACCTATGCCTGGAGTTTGTCATCTGGCATGTTTAAAGTAAAACATAGAAACAGAACGACCTTCGTGCATGAAATGGTAGTAAATTGCTATATTTAGTCAGCCAAACTCATATCTTAACTTTATTGCTATTTACTATTACTTCACTAGAATTTACAGCTTAATTTCATCAATTTGAATAACTTGATAACACATTTTAAGTTGTGATGTATTTCTAGACAGTCTGTATCTACTAATTATACCATGAGAGCATGTAAAGATGTCGGTAGTTTTTTTTTCATATTCATGCCTATCGTTGACAACGCGAGTTCATGAGTGTTTTCACTTTATATTTTCTTGAACTGGCTTTTATTTACTGTAGTTTTTCTTCTGGTACTACATTTGTCGTTGCTTTGGGAGTTCTCAGAGTAAAATTGAAGAAATACCAAGGGATAGTCGAAAATCCAGGTCCTGAAATGTGACAAATCTATGAAAATGACGGTCTTAACGTGGAAAATAAATGCAAATCCCTCATGGGATGGGACCAGGTGTCCGGAAGGAGTCAGTGCCCACTGTTGGCATTCCATATCCGTCGCAAATGTTCCACGGAAAACCTACGAGTTCGGTAAAATGTTGATTTCGGTTGAAAAAGTCTTTTGATCTAAAAAGCAAAATGTAGTCACTGCAAAAGGTTATGATCAGGAATAGCATCTTGATAGACATCTGCATCCCATGCAATATAACGCCAGCTATAGATATCTCACTTATTCCATACATCGTTATGTTATGGAATGTATGGCTTTGTTATTTTTTTCTCAGAACTTCCTATAAACCCATAGTTCACAAAAGTTGCCGTTGTCATACATGACGATGACCCTATGTCGATTGCACAATGAACCCAATATCACTGGGAAAATCAGAGACGAACCTGTCGCAAACATTTTGTTGCACTACCTGAGGTATTTTGCGGGTATCAAACTGAATAAATGTTTATCCAACTTCCCTTGTGTCACTGTTTTGGAGGGTGTCTTACTTTTAAGGAGCCCGTTTTGAACCCCAGGACTAACAATAAAGGTCGTTCCGAGTGTTTACTGTTTTCTGGTTGAGTAACACAAGTTTCCTGTCTATACAAAATCTGTAGTGGTCATAGGTCCATCTCATGAATATGAATTGGCCATGTTCGTAAGAACCAAGACATGGGACATCATTTAGCCGTATTTCCCACGGGATCATCTTGATTCATGTATCTCTTGACTGTAATGAATAAAAAATAAGTATAATAGAAGATTCGAAAAGGAAGGATTTATGCATGAATCAAACTCCGGGTTTTTATCGCCTGTAATTAAGTATCTTCCGTGTTGAAATGACAAGAGTTCAGTAGGTTATATCGGTAGGTAGCAGTGGGTTGATATGAAGAAAATAAAAAAGAAATAATTACAAAAAGGCTGACTAACTCTATATGTTATATAACTTCTCTATATCAATACTGTGTTTAAACATTTGTCTGAATCCTGGTTTAAACCAAAGCTATAGCTAGCTCTTTGCGTAAGAATGATATAAAGCAATTAAAACGTGTCGTTTAGCTATAGTATATAAATTAGTCTAAACGTTGTTTAAACGAATCGCCAAGCGGGCTTTTCACGTCAGCATGAACTTTTAAAAATTGTCATAAGACATTCGATTGACGTTGTGAAGATGTTGGAAATGAAAGTTTTCTGGACGTTATTCTGTGAATATAATCCATGCAATTTCCTCTAAAGGGATGTACCCTTGAACAAATTTAATTAAAAAAAAACTCTTTATACCACAGATTTTCGGCCTTTATTAAGTGGTTGACGACAGTTACACAGGTTTCTACATATCTTCACATGCGTATGATGAAAAGTTTCATTACAAAATTATGTTCAAAACATAAAAAATGGAGATTCTGAGTATCTTCTGATGAAGATATGTTGAAACCAGTGTAACTGTCGTCAACCTCTTGATAAATTTGTGGGATAAAGAGTAATTATATGAGTTTTTTAATATCAATCGGACGTCAATTTACATTCAGTTGTAGGGCGTTTAATTCGGACACAAAATATAGGTCCAACCTATAAAACGTTACCTATTAACGACGTCACCGTTGTATTCGTATTTTCAAAATTTTAATATGATACTTTTCGGAAAAATTATTCTTAAAAATGAAGCAGGTGTAAAGCTGATTATCTATTTTGCCTTCAGATTTATTAGAGATTTTAAATTCCTGTAAAACCCATTATCTGATATCAGATTCAATCATCTTACAATGGGTATGCATGTGCAGCTTAACTAGGGTTCTTGCAAACAGGTAAGTAGGATATGCCAATCGTTTATATGCTGGATATTGCTTTGTGCCACCCTAGATAAGTTTTTTTTTAATACGGTTTGCCTCCAACTTTGAACAGAAAGGACAATATCCCGGCTACATACGTACCCGGGTAAAGACCAAGATGTGCGCAAGTAGAAACTGTGTAAAAAAAAAGTTTGGAAGTTGAACTTAACGTCGGCTCCACTGTCGCCTGGTGAACTATTTACTGTGCTATTTACTATACAAGAGGCTCTAGTATTCTCCAGTCACTCCTGTACTCCAAGCTGTCACTGGCATTATATAAATTTGGTCCAGGCTACACAAACAGCTTTCCATATACATGTACATGTATAATGCTCTCTGTAAAGTCCAAATACCTTCGGTATCCGACTAATATTTGGGTATTAGTATTTGTTGTATCATTAATCATCATATGGAGTTATATTTTCACAGTGTCACAGTATATTTTTTCTCTTATCTCCGGACAGAATTTAGAAACAAGGGTGAAATAAAGAGATAACATGTACTCTATCTCGAATCAGAATTATATTCTTAGATTACCTTTAGTAGACTACCTTTTTATGGTATTTCACTCGGAATTTAGTTTAATGTATTAGTGAATAGCAAGTTGGTACATAATAGTAGGCCTCTGTACGTTGAAAATTCTTAACCTTATGAAATGTTTCATTCAAAACACATCGTGGATGAATTTCACATGATATATGACATTTAGTACTCGTCATCGTGTTCCTTAGTAGCTAAGTCCCCAACCCTTCAGTACTTCCAGTACTTTGATAAAAATAGATAAACTTTAATTGTACTATACTTCCAACAACAACTTTCTTCACACGGGTTTTCCCGTTCTAAGTTTTACTTCGCGTGTAATGATATTTAGTTTTTGTCACACCATTTAGTACGCACAATAATATCTGCACTCTGTAATTAAATACAGAGGAATGAATGAAATAAGTACTTGTGTGTGCAATGCTGTATGCATGAGATAGCATTTGTGGGTCGGTTGAATATATTTTCATAAGATCTTGTCCTTGAAACATTTACTCTTGTTACACGGATATTCCATTGACAAATAGGCAAAATAACATTGCGGTTTCTTTGCGCACGTGACACCCTTATCTAGCATTTTATGTCGTAGGTGGATATACTGTTTGAAAATTATCTACGAAGGTGTCAAAGCCTTTCTGACACGAGTGTTAACTGCGATTTGTGTGAGCTAGTATCTAAACGACATCAACGGTGTAAAGTTGTGAGAGTTCTGAAAATTAGAAGATAAAAGCCTTCTTATCACTAATTCTGTACACTAATTTGTGAAGAAGTGGTAAAGTAAATAAAATATCTTTTGTTCGAATGTCAGCATTCTGTTTACAAAATTTATCGTAAAAAGGTGCGAAAGATAATGAATTAATGGTGGCTCTGGCGAAATCCCCAACGATTTTCGCGAAAGGATCAAAGTAGTGTAGAGTGGCAGTGTAATGAGTTTTTCTGAGACTGATCAGAAATCGTACACAATCTAGAATTGGTATAAATTGATAGTATGTTTCTGATTGGATTTTGGTATTATTGTTGCTGAACGTCCCAATCAAGAATCTTTAACTGACATGAAGACACACATGTATGTATGTATGTATGTAGTATGTATGTATGTATGTATGTACAATGTATGTATGCTTGTATGTATGTATGTCAATTAAACTCCTCGCCTTTAATTTTATTACAAAAGTCATATTTGATTGGACGAAACGTCATGGCCACACATTCGTGTTTTTTGACCATTTCCATCCCTTTAAACTTGATTCATATATCATAAGTGACACATTCACTAATCAAACCATTTTATCATTTTACATGTTTATTTCATTATTGTATACATAAAGATGAGACTTTACACGGAACAAATAACGGTTCTCTTCGCAGTACAGACCTTGAGGTGTCTTACGCTAACAAAACAATGCCCTCGATCCACGTCACGGAACATTTTAATTCAACATCTCAAATTTGAAGACCTAAAACCTGCAGTTCCACACTATTGCCTTCAATGATTTTAAAATAATTGGGATAACGTACGTTTATTTATTCCATATGCCAAAAACCACAGCATTGCAGCATGTTACCATCTGCTGTCTCAAAACAATGGTGAGTTTGTGTCCAAAATTAGTTACCAAAGAGTTCAGCACATTATGTGGTTGGAAAGGAACAGAAATAAAATGTGTCCTTATGGATGGCTGGACATGACACTTTTACATCGTCGCCACACGCTAATTCTACCGATCCTTAACACAAAGACCAATGGTCTAAAGATGCACCAACTAAAGATGTCATAAGGATGGACAAGTCCTGCAATGGCACAAGTCGAAATAAACTGTGGACTACTTGTGATAAATGTAACACTTACATTTGAGGTTAAGTCCTCGTTAACCGTGTCATAATTCTGACATTTATGTTTCGGGGTATTTACGTATTTTCCAATTCCCTATGGAGTATCGTCGTGGATGGTTTGACATCTTACAGTTTATTTTATTAACAGCCATTACAAGTGAGCATCGATGCCAACTGCGAATGCCAACACCTCCTAATGGCCTTCGGAATGCGATTGTGTTAAATCTTTTATTGGAAGATTCCGTGAAAGTGTTTCACGCATTGCTTTGCTTTTATTCTCCATTGTTCCGCTGGATTGACTAGATTTGACCCATCAAATAAAGATTTACTCGTAGTCCGTTTTGACCATAATGCATTAATGGTTTGTAATTATCTATTGTTCGAGAGCCCAAGCAGTCTTCTAATCTATATAATAATTATCACAGTCAAGAAATTTAAAATGCAATGTGATTATTTTAATACAATCATTCTAGTTTTTATATTACAAGCTCCATGCAATTATGACAAGCGTAATATGATTTTGGGTCTCCACTGTACGTCAATAGGCCAACGTACACCTGTACCTAGGATCACCGCATCTGCCCAAGTTTTCGGATTTTTATATAAATTACAACTACCTGCGTTATGAATAATTTGATAATATGTCCCTCATCCTATTGTTGTTTACTCACTTTTCATTTTCTGTCGTTATGAAAAGCCAGCAGTTGTCATATGCCTTTTACAGAAAAGTTTAAAAGTCAACAAAGAATAACGTTCTACATATAACAAAGGAAGTCGGGCACGACGACGTCACTGGAGTATAGAAGATTTTCGGTTTTTTTATTTTTTCTCTACATAATGCATTTATTTCTTCTTTCATCAGATGTTATATCAGGTCGTTCCTCCTTTTTTTGTCAGGGATTATTCTATCCTGATCGATGTATGTAGAGCACCATTTAAGCTTCCATTTATACCACCAAGCTATCAAAGGAGGTGTTGCCTTCGTTTAAATATGGACATGTAAATATACGTCTACAAAGTTCAGTTTTATCTGATAAGAGATTCTGAGATGAACTTGTAAGCTCTGTAGAGAGACTCTCAGATGAAATAACACTGTAAAGGTTTTATATCAGATCACGAAAGCGTTGGCCGTCCAAGTTTTTTGGATGAGACAGTAAAAACTGAGGCCCCTTGTCACAGTAGGTGTTGGCACGTTAAAGAACCCTGCCTGCTCTACGGCCACACGGTGACGTCTTCATATGAGTGAAATATTCTTGAGTGGGACGTTACACAACAATACCATACTAAACCATACAGATCACGAAAACCTGTAAAAGTTTTTTTCTTATTTCAAATACGTTTCACCAAATCTTGCATGTGACACGGTTATTAGATCGATGATTATTGTAGCAGTAAAAATAATAAAATCGTTGTCGTCGCCACCATCATCATCATCATTATCATCGCCATTTCTTTTATAAATTATTCAGAGCATAATAAAAATCTGATAATCAGTTCAGGGCATGCAATGGTACATAGAATAATAAGATATCGCTGCTCAGTAGTATTGCAAAGTATATCTCTCTGTGGTATCTCATCCAACAAATACTGACTAAAACAAGCTAGCATAATAAACGTTTATTTTCCATTTCCATAAATCGTATAGAATGATAGAATGTCTCATTGCAGATTATAATTGCATAAATGTATCACCGCCTCCCATATGACTCGTCCCATCTTATAAGCGTGTTCGCATTAGCGGAAAATTTACCCCCGATATCCGCCTGCTCGGTGTGTCGATATGCCGCTTTGAGAACCAGAATAAGAAAATCAACAATTTTAATAGAGGAGGCTTTTAAATTCAACTTATCAAAGCGGATCAAATATGTTTCTTAATACTTATATTAAATTTGGATGAGGTCCCATGGTGATTTCTTTGTAGTTGAAGGCAACAGATGAGGAAAACATTGATTTAATAACTTTCAAAAATAAATTTGAACTGTGAAAAGTTAAATCTTTTATTCCGTTTTAATTCACCGAATGAAATATTATCGCTATCGTCTGGCGCATAAAGAATCACCGAGTACAAACTCCTAATACAAACAAATATGTAAACGATATATGAAAAAGAACATCACTGCTTATAACATGAGGTTAGGGAGCATTCGGTTCTCTCCCTGAGGTAATTCCAAAGATCTTCATTCGTGAAGGTATGAAGTCATCTAGATGTAATGAATTGCACTGTATATGATACATGTTTCAACCATGTATATTGAACACCCAACCCCACTTGTATTTTACGGGAAAGGAGTTCTTTTATTCCTTGTTAATGAAGATAAAATAGTCGTAATTTCATGGGGAATTCCAACTTATATACCAGATAGCTACATGTGTGTATGTATACATGTGTGTATGTGTACATGAAACAGCTATTAAACGATTGGTAAAAATATATTCACAGAAATTCCAACATCAACAAACATGTATCTCTATATCACTGACCATGTGCATTATAAGGACAGTGTTTCTGTATTATCCAAAATAGGGGTTAGGCGACAAAACATTCAACAGGTTTGAAGTGGCGGGGGACATAGGTAGCACGTCTCATCTTCATTAAACATGTCATGCACGGGTCTAGAGGGACGGGGATCTGGACCCCTCCTCCCCCTCCCTGGAATTTGCAATGTAGCCCTATGTACTATAATTATCCATAAATAAATCTCTTTCTCTCTCTCTGAAAATTTTTGAATTTTGAATTTCAGTATTTTTCTGTGTAAGCAATGCCAATGTCTTGACAGTTATTCAAAGTTTAGTCGTCATTAGGGAGGATACAAGGCTCTACCAGCCAGGGGGACATATAAATAATACGTTAACTCCGACAAGATGCAGTCTAGTACTTATAACCTGATTGTACACGGTACATACGTCGAGACATTTTCCTGGGGGTTGGGGGGCAGGTGTCCTGCCAAATCCGGTATCATGTCGATCAGCGGTAACAGGAATTCGGTATAACATTTTATCAACTTACTACATTTAAGACGAACGATAGTGAACATTGGCTTGTCTGACTGTGTTTGAGACGTCCCTTTCTGTACTTCTTAAACGTTTTTACTTCTTAATAGTTTTTAAGCTATGTTAAATAGTAAGAGAATCAGAGTCCCTGTTCAACCGAATCTTAGTATCAAGTGAAGATGACGTATTTAATTACCGGTATTTACCTGTAGATCAAAAGTTTCACAGGTAACACTCATTACAAAGGCTTAATACCTATAGCCAGACGAGTCACCCATGTTTGCTATTTAAATAAAAGAGAAATCGTTCAAAGGTGCGAAAAACTTTTAACGTATGTTTTGGTCGGCATTCTAAAAGAGGAGTAATTGTATTGTGGTGGACTTTAACTTGTGTTATAAATGAAAGCCTTATGCTAACTACCATGATCTTGCAAGTTTTAATGAAGTCTACCTAACTTTTCTTCTGTAAATACGTCCTTTTGAAGAATAGCCGATGACAGACAAACGCCATTGTCATTGTAATATGTACATAAACGAAATGTGATTCCCTTTAAGTACAGAATTTCCTGTGTCGCTGACCCGTATTCCTGCGAGGAAGTCCGAATACTATCTATTGTGAATGAATTAGCTTCATTCAGTTTTTTTTTATTTTGACGCCGACGTGTATACAGCGGGAGAATTAAATGAAAGGTTCAGGTGGGTGTAATATTCGAAAAAATAGAATTACTCAATGGAAATTCCGTGCTAACTAAAACACGAAAGACCTTCTTTTCTACATGTTTTATCATAGGTCTCCGACTCAAAATAATCATTTGTTGTTTTTATCAAACTGAACATTTGATTCCCAACTCACTTCCCCTATGCAATGGCGAAATGGGATCGTCCTTTAAATTCCATCACATGTGTTTCGATTCTCACACATTGTGGAGATTGAAACTTGAGCGCCTTTGTACATACGAGGTAACAGCAGGCTGACACATACATAGATGGAACAGCTGGTGTATTTGTTGTACTAGACGTTGTGAAGTTGCAAGCAAAGGAGTTATTATAAAATAGGAAGCTTATAGATAGACAGCTTTAAAATGCTACAAGATCGTTGTGGATAAGACTTCGACAGTGGAGAGCTTAGGTTGATATGACATGTTTCATTATAGCTGAATGCAAAGTAAAGAGGAATATAAGCGACATATTATACCAATAATAGATATTTTGTTTGGGATTTGCCATGAAGTGCACTTTTTCAACGGAAGGTTTGTACCATTATAGTGCACATATATAT
>JACSZP010029460.1:0-14724 GCA_016161895.1 Pinna nobilis
GTACGTAGAATAGAATCGTTCACGGATGAACCCGGATTTTACACGGATACTTCGGTACCTACACGGACCTCTCGGTTTTAACACGGATGTACACGGATTATACACGGATCAATACGGACGATTTTCATCCGTGTAGGTCCGACAAAAAAATTAAGTATGTTTAATTTTTTCCCCGGATCAATTTGACCAAGCCGGATGTTCAAGGATGTCGCCGGATGCATACACGGTCCGTACACGGTGATGGCGGATTGTCACGGATTGACGGTCCGTGTTGATCCGGCGTCTCATCCGTGAATGTGTGAAAGGGGCTTAAGAGACCTTCAAAACAATATTAGAGGCCTACACAACACCCCTACAGACCTATACAACAACCGTCCTTAGATATCTAGGCTACACAGTAACATTTGAGGCCTCCACAACAACCTAAAAGACCTTCAAAACAATACTAAAGCCTACACATTACACAACACCCCTAGAGGCCTAAACAACAACCTTCCTTAGAGATCTAGGCTACACGGCAACATTAGAGGCCTACACAACAACCTAAGAGACCTTCAAAACAATATTAGAGGCCTACACAACACCCCTACAGGCCTATACAACAACCTTCCTTAGAGATCTAGGCTACACAGCAACATTAGAGGCCTACACAACAACCTAAGAGACCTTCAAAACAATATTAGAGGCCTACACAACACCCCTACAGGCCTATACAACAGCCTTAAATAGAGGCTTTTACATACTGCATAACAACTGAGAAAATGCCAGTTCCTGTAAGTCTCGGAAAGAAGGAATCACACCTGGATTCTTGACTGCACCTTATGTGTCAAATGCAATCGTGCAAAGTTCATCATTAATGGTTGTTTAGGACTTGTGACAGGAATGTCAAAGGACATATCTCCCTGGGTAAATTATCTAAATTGGTCACAGAATTTTCATGTATGGAACATCATACAGTTATTAAAGCATCAAGTGAACAGGTAAGTCACATATGACTACAACTTGTCATTATTTTGGGAACTGTAAGGTTCATAGATGACAACCACATACTTGATCGCTGAGCAATACAAATTCACAAGAGGCATATGTTCAAATGCCATAACTCGGCTGAGAATAAGTCAAATGAAGTGAACCTTAAACTTGATCTCAAAGTCATTGATGAACAACTTGCATACAAAAACAAAGATCAACACCTGTACAGGTAAAAGCAGTGAAAAAAGTGTAGCAAACACTTAACTATGGTATGACAGACAGACTGAGAGTGAGGAAACTAAGTTGTTTCCCCCTAACAATCTCAGGGACAGTTGCCCCATGTTCATAGGCCAAGAAAAAATAAGTCTCTGGTTATCATACATGTACTTTGAGTTTGATAGAATCACATTTAGAATCTCTGTTTCCACTTTCCAATGTACATTCAATATTAAAGGGCCAAAAAACTTTAGTCAGACTCAGAGCCAGACCACTTGTTCTGTCTAACAAGTGCATTCAAAAGTGTATGTCGAAGGCTGAATCTTATTTAAATATGACACAGTATTTTCTATTTTACTCTTCACAAGGACAGTATGATCATGTGAGTAAAAGAACTGAACTAGGCTAATTACTTTTGCTTAGTAAATCTACTTTTGTTACAAGAGCACTTTGACAAACAGCATAGTACTTATTGGAACAAATTCAAATCAATTTAGATTTGTGTTATAGAGGCAAATGTACCGTATGAATTAGCATTTTTTAAGCTACAGACTAATTTATTAGCAATTAATGTACATACATTATACATGTTCAATTTGTCTGTCTGACTGATTATTAAGCCATGTTCCACAAATTTGCATCTAAACTACAAGTTTGATTAAGCTGGAATAGTTTGATATAACTGAGAAATTACAAATTTATTTTATGAATCACTCTTGCAGAAATTATAGTTCAAATATGAATAAGTATTTAGTTTCAAAGTTCCACGTCCCAAACTGCAGGCAAAGTTGTTTACAAAATTAGATAGCCCCACTTCCCCCATATAATAACCCAGTTTTCATTAACAGTAACATGTCCAAAATATTCTGAAATTTGAGCTATGAATTTGTTTTTGAATCTTGTTTTGAAAAAAAATCTGTGTTGCAAATAATATTTTTGAGAAGCACAATTAAACTGTGAAAGGTTGACAGATATGTTTTAAGACTGAAAATACTTCATTACAGTAGTCAAAGTTTATGTCCTGTTGGATGCAATACCTTATCCCCAAAAATGAATAATCAATAAGGAGGCATGATAAATATGTTTCCAAATAAAACTAGAATTGTCCTAACGGGACTTATACCCCCCGTGGCAGCATTTTCGAGGATCGGGAATTATGTGTGACCTTGACCTTTGAACCTCAAAGTCAATAGGGATCCTCCTTGAGTCATAGGCAACCCATGTGTGAAGTACCAACATTGTAGACCCACAGGTAATTGAGTTATGGTGTGGAATACATGGACTTTGTTGGCGGGGGGTATAACAATTGTTTGATTGCCAAGTACCCTCCCAGCATAAGTCCAAGAGCCACATCTCTGCTAAAAACATCACTGGTATTGGAAAGAAACCTAAACTGGCTCATCAATGGGAGACTAAATATCACAAATGGACAAATGAGGGACAAAAGGCACTCAACTGTAATATGCTTTGAAGAAAAGTTACATAGAAGTAGTGAAAAAAAAAAATTCACTCTTTAACTATACAGTACCCTAAATACTTGGTAAAAGTCAAATTTCACTTACCATAGCCATGAGAATTTAATTGGCAAATCCAAGAAACATTAGTCCACAGATGCTGATTTTGACACTTTCATCAAAAACAAATCAGCATAACCTCACACACAGAATATTTCTCCCTCTGTGGTTCCTAACAGAATATGGAACACAAGGGAAGGTGTACTTACATGTACAGTGATTCCTTTTAATAATGGTCCACCGGCACTTAGAGGTCCATTCATCACAACTTGCACCTCAGGTTTTGCCACAGAACTAGAGTTCGTAATTGACTGAGATGTCGTTAATAGAGAATTGCTTGACACCACACTATTTGATACAACCGCTGGCAATGAATTGGAAAATGGCAACGTCGTCCCATTACTTGTAAATAAAGGTGACGGCGCAGGTCCTAAACTGGGATTTCCTATTGAGTTTACTGAGACAGAGTTTGTAACTAAAGATGAATTTGTCACCGTTGAAGCACTACTGTGACTTGTAGAGTTACTGCTGTTCAGTAATGAGTGGTCGATTGAGTTTACTTGATTTTTGTTTTCTGAAAATAAAAAGAAGAAATCATGTACATGAAACTCCAAATAGTCAACTACAAGTAACAAGTGCTAATTTCACATTAATGTATGCTAAACACCATACAAATAAATACTTTAAGTAATACAGTGACAACTATAACCATCCAAAGAGCAAGGAAAAATACTGAAAGATAATGTCAAACCAAGGCAAGGAGTAGTAAGGATAAAACGATATTCTACGGAAGTCTACAGACTGCAGGGATAATCTGGGATATACTGAAACCTAGTATAGAAAAGAATGGATTAATCTATCTGTATTACATCATGTGCCATAAAAATAGGGTTACTACTACATTTCCTGGACAAGTCAACTACGTATCAAATAATCTTTTTTCTTGACCACAATATTACCAAATAAAGACTCTCCTTAAGAGGGAATGTTTAGAATTTTAAACATTACTCATACTGTTGTCAGAAATAAAAATACACAGGTAAAAGCTATCAGTATACTAATTACTGTATAGCAATGTGTATCTTATAAGTTTGTGTAGGTATGTGTAATTTCCTTAAACCACTACTGAACAGTATGAGTTTCTCTTATATGGCAGTGTCACTTTTCAGTTAACATGTATGTGGTATTTGGGAAATCTAAACATGGGCTTAGGGAGGATGTATATAGTGGCACAATGATTGTTAGGTAGATAAATGATCCTAAAGAACAAACTATTAAAGTGCAAAAAAATTAATAAGTAGATAAATCTGAGACCATCTGGCATTTTAACATACTAAGAAAAAATACATGAGAGATCTTGAGGAGCTTCAGCCACTATGACATTGGAGATGTGTTACGGTAATCCAATTCTGAGGTAAGGTCTGGCCTTTCTCTAAATACCCTACACCTAACAATCATTAGAGCATCTACGATACATATCCATACCTCAATAGCTAAGCTGTAATATTTAGCAATAAATATTAATTACATGAAGTCAAGACAAAGTTCCAACATGGGACACAGACTAAAAAGACAGCAGGACCCAAACCAAAAGCAACATAACTGCTACATCATATATGTGAAACACAGAAATCACTGAAAAAAAATTCCTGAGAAATATCAAGGACAAAGGGAATATGACAATTTTTTACGATACAAACATTATCTTTTATGTTGTAAATATATTCTTGCCAGATGATGAAATCTCTAGTGATATTGTTGGTGTTGTATTGTTTAATACTCCACTCATAAATCTTTCATTGTTATGGAGACATCACTGAATGCCAATATAAGGTGACAAACTTTTGCCTACACTTGGCACTTTGGACAATAAGCAGTGACGGCTCTTGAATGTGCCTACATCTACTATGACATGGGACCTTGGTAATAACTGTATCATCTGAAGGCCAGGAAAAACCAGCTGCTTCTGTCAATAGGCTTGAGTTAACAACCTGAATGTGCACTTGCTGCCACAAAATCTGATGACTTTACTTGCAGTAGGTTGATAGAAAGAGTTGGCATTTTATTTGTAAAATAATTTATCTACAGGTACAATGAAAGTTAGTTACATGCAATCTTGAACATTGGATCGTTAGTAAGAAACAACTTCAATGTTAAACTGATCAGTCTCTACATGCTTGTATGTAGGATGTGGGCTTCTACTTGTCATCCCAGAATGTCTCAGGACACTCCAGATATAATGCTGATATTGTCTGGCACATGTTTGTATGAAAGAGAATAGAGATGTTCTCTCAATCAGCACAAGTAACACACTCCCAAAACATAAACTCCCTACTTGGTAGTGCCACAAATCAAACACCATCTAAATTCAGTATTAACAGAACTGTCCCATCTACAACTATCACATATATTACTGTTATTAACTTTTTTTTAAAGGTTTAAGGTCGAGGCCACACCATCAAAATGTATGGTATGAAATTACAGGTCTGATCACAAAGAATCATGAAAAATATCAATTACCAATCCCTCATAGTTAAAAGTTACAGCTCAGGTTAAAGCTTTTAGAAAGAGATAAATTACATGGTCAAGGTCAAAATTCATGGCAGCAATTGAAATCTTTAGTCATAAGAAATCTACGTATGAAATATCAATGCCCTATCCCATAGTTCAAAAGATAAAGCCCAAGATGAGGTTTTTTTTTGACTAAATGACAATTTTTTTTGTCCCCATAATTCATCAAAAGTAAGGGACAATTTTTTTTTAAAGCTACACAGACCTCACTTTAGAGGGCAACCAACTAGCAAAACCAGTTTGAACCAGTCAGTCAGGTGGTATAAATGGTACCACTTTATTCTTAGGCTATCTACAATCTTACACACAGAAACATATCACATCACTAATACAATGATGGGGTCCCATTGAAGGTCATATTAGGTCATTTGCAAGCATTGTAATATGACCTGTAGTGACTTATCAGTAACTTATAAAATGGACGAACAAATCTGAAAAGAAGACACAAAACAGAATAATAAAGTAGCCATGCAACAATAAAGCAATGTTAACATCTAGCTTTATACTGATGCACCAACAAAATTGCACTTATCAAACCCAGGCAGACTTCCCTCCATGCAGAAATGACCAAGCTTTTCTTGATAGATATTCAGCTTTTTAACAATTAACTAAATGAATCCAAATAATACAACGTCATAGAAAGCCTGAAAGCAACAAAGACATGGAACATGGACCAGGAAAGGAGCAGTACTTGGTCCATTCTTACCCCTTCTATTAAAACGGTCAGATAAGTATGAATACTTCATGGCAGCTAGATCACGCTGCCACACAGAGGAAATGGAATTGTTGACAAGTCTTGGAATTGAAAAACCTACAAGATATAAGCATCTTCTATTTAGAATGATAACCCAAGAACTCAACAGATTATATATCCCAGGTGAAATGTTCACACAAATTACTGACCAAACACTTAAGAAATTGGGAGACAGCAAAAACATCCAGTCCTCAAAGAATGTGGGCTTTGTTCAACATCCACAAATACCTACACAGCTTTTGCATATTCTTTTGTGTGTACATTTTTATAGAAATTCTCATGTACTAATCTTTCCTATTGGACCTAAATATTTTATATTGTGTTGTTTAATGCCACACTAGACAAATTTTCAGTCATTTGACAGTATCCAATTTGAAGTAGTGGATGAAAAATCCTGCCTACAAATGTTAGTTGTTGTGTTATATAAAGAATAACATTCCCCTCAAGAAACTTGCACTTAGATGGGGAGGTTACCAAATGTCTTTGAAGCACTTGACATTTTGGCCTATGGATTGCACTATTGGCAGAATAAGAGAGCTCTCTGAAGTGCTGATGTCTTCTGTGACACAGCACCTCAGTTTTTACTGTCTCATCTAAGGACAGGAAATGTCAGCTGATTCTGCCAAGCAAGCTCAAATCTGAAGGCAAACACGCTAACAAGGGCCTACAGATATACCTGAGCAAAGGCCAGTGGCCTTCTACAAGTACAATGGCAAATGTTTCACATACAAAGAGGGGATTCCAAATAGAGCTGGTTTAGAGCATGACTCTCTGACCACTTGGCTACCATATCTTCCAAATGTGTTTTGTATTATCTTCATTCTTTTAACATTTCTGTCCAAATATTCATTATGAGACTTAACACTCATTTTACAATTTCTAGCACCTTCAGAATTACATTGCAAAAGTATTATTGTATTAGACTTCATTATTCTTCTTACGAACCACTTTCGATCTTGTGGTGTCATCAAGTTTTTAACATTTTTGTCATACACTGTACTCTATTGAACTAAGGTAGATCTGGTTAAATAGGACTCCCTATCACAAATGCATGAGGACAAACATCCTTAGCCCCTATCACTGAATTCCTGTTGAGTATGAAACATTTACAAACAAAACTGAACTAAAGACAACAAAGCACTCCAACATTATCCTTAATCTGTTCAACTGATAATCATGTCAATACATGTACATTCTTACACATATTTCGAATCTTCAAAGTGATATTCCTCACTACATTTTCATGCAATGAATCAATGTTATATAGCACTTCTAGTATCAGGAGTGACGCTAAATGAATTTCAGAAAACCTCTACAAACATTACAGAAATCCATCTCAACAAATAAGATGTAAACAAATCGGATGCAAAAGCTCTGATAATTCATGCCTACAGCAAGATATGTATCAGAAAAAGAGGAGGATTCAGACTACACATGTACAAATATATGCAACTCAAACCAAATGTTACAAAGTATATTCTGCACTGGTACCTCAATACAAAACCATTCATATTACATTGAAGCAAAGCTCATGATATTTTTATTTCCAAGATATATCTTATTCATATCAATATAGATGTCATAGTGATTTCTGATTTGATCAAGGCAAAAATTATCACAGTAAAATCCCATAAGATAATCAAAGTATTGCCATAAAAAGTTGGCATTATTGTAAATAAAATGTAATTGCCACCTACAAGGTTAGATAGTGCCCATCTTGACAGTTTGACTGTATGACAGTATCAGATGTTTTCCAGACAAAAGTTGAAATGTCTACTAAATTGGATGTAGATTTGCTTATAAAAAATCATCAAAAGATAATTGAATCATCTGATTGAAAATCAAATCGGACATTTAAGTCTAGAATTCGAATAATTTAAATTCAAAAGTATAAATTTCTAAAAACTGCAAAATTTTCATACTTTGTAATGTAGAGCAAGCTTCTTTTCTATTATTGTACCCATAAGGTTAGTACTTGAAGGGGCCATAACATAAAACATGTTAAAAACAGTCAGTTTTCATATGAATTTTCACTAAAATCCACTAGAAATGAAAACTTGAGCAGAATTATTAATATTCATTAGCAGGTAGCAGTTTTAGCTTAGAATCTGACAAATGCTTACAACAATGCACAAACTGAAAGTCAGAGTTACGGATACAAGAATAAGCAGTTGACAATCACATTTGGCTGTAGATATACCTGTATTGCTGTTAACTTGTGTACCAGCTACTGCAGAAAACCCAGTCAACGGTGGAGGCGTGGAGTTTGGACGATGATTGCTGTTGGTACTCTCATTAGGAACACTCCTAAAAGAAAACACAACATATTATCATAATGCAATGTGAGTAATTACAAAACACAAATTATCATAATGCAATGTGGGTAATTACAAACACACAAATTATCATAATGCGATGTGGGTAATTCCAAACCTACTTGTGATGCCTAACAGTAAGGGTTGAATATGTCAAATGCAACTTGACAAACTTTTTGGATAGTAACATAAAAACATTGGTTTGTTTCCTTAGACTACAATAGACTTGCATTAACAGCAATACTTAATCTCCCGATAAATTTTAGGATGAAAGAGTATGACAGAGACTAGCAGATTTAAAAGTATGTAGATAAAGAAAGAGGCAAAAATACTTTGAAGGTTTGTTTGAGAAACCGTAATCCTTCTTTTGACAACATAAACTCTTGATGGTATGGTATTGTTGTTTAACGTCCCACTCGAGATAGTTCACTCATATGGAGACGTCACCGTGTGCCGGCGGAGGGCTACAAATTTTGCCTATGGTTGGCACTTATGGCCAAAGAGCAGGGAGGGTTCTTTAACGTGCCAACACCTACTGTGACAAGGGGCCTCAGTTTTTACTGTCATCCGAAGGACAGGGACGCCAACTGCGGAGTGGCACTGACACGGCTTAAACCCGGATCTTCTGATTCACAGTCGAACATGCTAACCACTCAGCCACAGAGGCCCCACATAAACTCTTGAAGAAGTATATTTGGTTTTAATGTGACGTATGGTATATTGCAGGAAGGAAATGTAAGAAAAGGCATGAAGATCTCAGCTATCAAACTGTGTTAAACTCTGTGGTTTTAGTTTCTATAGGGAATAATATGAACACTACTTTAGAAGCTAATGGAAAGGTCGGATTTTTCTACAAACACCATCAATCTAATTGCCACAAAGATTTAGTTCATGTTATACTTTACTCTGCATTCTAATCATGAATCGAATATCTACATCCTTATGTCGCATTGACTTACGTGCATCACTAATGAATACAAGTTAGTATACATTAGCGCAAAACACTGTGTTATCATGTTAGTTGTAAAATACTATGAATACTGTCATAAACAGACTTGTAAATTGAAATACAACAATAATACAGTAAAACCTGCATTAGCAACCGCCTGTGTATAAAGACCTCCTGGTCATAAAGTCTGCTTTTTGCTGACTGAAATGTATCACTTGTTTATAAACCAACCTACTATATAGCATCTCCTTCCCTCTAAAGCTGCTTTAGTAATGTCCTTAGGGGGGGTCTTTATATACAGGTTTCACTGTACATAGAAAAATGTCTCTTACTTTGCGCTTGATTCAAAATACTGTATAGAATCATTGCTGATTCTTTAACAATGGGGTCTAATGGTGATTATGTGGGGAATTATATCTATAAAACCACTCTTATTAGTAATCACAAATAAACTCATACCAGAATTTCTCGTACCCTGCCAATAACTTTGTAGGTGTAGATGGAACTTTGCTGGTGGAGTGTGCGTTTGACGACGGTAATGAATTGGTTGATGATGGTGAGGAAATGACTGAAGATTTACTCTGAAATCATAACACAAAAATAATGTAAATAGCTAGAGTCATAAACAAAGATTCATGCTTTGAAAGGAGGATGGATTTATTAAATGTCTACAACTTTCTTATTTGGTTTCACTTATTACCTAAGCAATCAAAACCAAATCTATTTTGATAACAGATCATCTAGGACAACAGAGAATCAATTCCCCAAACTAACGGTAAATAAGCTTAAACTAAATGCATATGATCTACCACTACCTTCATATCAAATGAAATTTTTCTCTTTACCAGAAATAAACAATAGAATTTACAATATCTTTGTAATTATCTCTATTAAATTCATGCTACTGTCAATAGAAACTGGATAACAGCTGTTCAACAAACACACAGGACATGACTTAGTATGGAGAGCAAATGCAGGATGAAGAAAATAGTAAGCGAAAATACTAACCTCTTCACTTTGTGATTTGTGTCGTTTCCTATCATCATCAGACTTGTCCTAGAAAAACAATAGACGGAAATGTGAGGCGATAAAAACACTTTAAATTGACATCAACAATGCTGAGGTCATTTCCTGTAGTGATAGTACTTAAAAGTTCACGATTGTTGACATTTCAATATTTTTGGGTTAAGTGTACTAGAATTAAATCATGTGACTGCTTTAAAATGAACCAATTGTTTTTCACCCTTTTTATTTCCTTTTTTTTTTTGTTTACACTCTTTTATTGTTAACTTAAGACTTATTCAGTTTCATAATTTTTTCTTCCATACAAATACATTATACACAGAAACAAATATCATGTAGTTACTAGCTTATGAACTTTTCATGTCTTGTTCAATGTTAAGTAACTATACATATCTTGTGTCAGTTTTATTACAGTATCAGAGGACCCCCTTTTTCAAAAAAAAAAAAAAAAAAATGATAAAAATAACTTTTACTTGTAAGTAAGTAGTTTTTCAAGTTGTCATAAAAGTACATGTGTATATCCTTTGATTCAACTGACAAATGAGATGGAATCTGGTTGACATGAATTATATAAATCAGATTGTGATTATATTTATTTGTATTAATGTTGTAAGTTGTCAAGTTATCAAAATTAAAATGTCATGCATTTATAACTTACGAGTGATTTCTATTGTAAGATTTTTGTGAAATGGGACCAGTTACTTAACAGTATCAATGAAAACACTGACCTTGGAATGGTTAATACTAAGACTAGGACTAGGTGATGGAGAACTAGAATTCGTCGACGTTGGTGTACTCGACAATGCATCTATCATATTGTCGTCATTTGGCGGTGAAGAAGCTAGCACTTGTGGACCTGAAAGAATATGCAAAAATAAAATGTATCATTATGAAATCATGGTGACAAGCAGGTTTAAATGAAGCCATAACCAGGTTTAAATGAAGCCATTTATATATTGTGAAATTAACAAAACATCACCAGCTGTACCTCAAAAACTTTAAAAGATACCAAACCCAATATCAAACAGACAGATAGATCAAAGGACGTAAAATGTAGACAGGGATGAATTAATATGCCCCCAGTCATGTCACAAGGACCTAAAACTTTGCAAACCAAAGTTGAGAGAATTTGACTAAGAAATGATACTAAGATCATAAGTTTAAAATTTGAAATCATATCTAAAATACTTTATTGATACATGGACATGACAAAATGACCAGTGAATGTCAAAATCCTTTTGCCAAAATATGGCTTAAAGAAGATGGTTTTGTGAGGCACAAATGCCTGGTGCAGAAGCAAATTAACTCAAACTAAAAACTTAGGTAAAATCCTGGTCAAGGCAAAGTGGGGGAAATGTTGGTATTCTTATAAAAAGAATTGTCCAGTCAGTGGACAAGCACATTTGGGATATGAAATTCCTATAACATATCAATTAAAAGTTATGGTAAAAGATAAAGTTAAAGACAAAACCATCATGCCCCAATGTTCTCTCATTATAGGGGGGGGGGGGGGATAATATTTACAACATTGTGCACAATGGTATTCTTACCTAATTCTTCAAGATCTAAGTCATCATAAAGAAATTCATTTTCCTCAAAATCGGGTTCTTGATTGTAATCTACATAGTACTCCACATCGTCTTTGATTTTTTTGATCTGTAAATACAAATAATACAGAGATCTTAGAATTATTCCATGTGAAAGGGGCTTGACTGAGAGAAAAGTCAATGAATTGTGGCCCTCTGCTAGGGCAATCCATTTATTTAAAAGTTTTTTTTTTTCTTTTCTGAAATGTGGATCAAACTCAGAGGTATAAAGCCATGATATAAAATGAAAGTTCTGATGACAAGGAATCTCAGAGCTGTATCTCTCACACTTCAAAAGATTGAATTTAAGTTTTTGTGACACACACTGACAAAACTAAATGCCCCCAAACCAATTGTATCTCCTGCTTTTGTGAAAACGGGGACAAAAATTCTCAGATTGACCTTTCATGAATGTTTGCAACAGTGAAAATATTGTTATACCCAGGCATCATTCAAACGTTTGCAAAAAAAGCTACTCTCATGAAAGAAGTTCTATCTATTATGAGTTTTAAATATCTTTAGATACCCATGGCAACCATGAAGCAACAGAAAATAATTCATATATCTGTTTTTAGTATTTTGTTAGTACATATTTGTGAATATAAACATATATATTGATCCAACTTTAAGAATCTCAAGTCTGATTCTATTACAAGACGCTAAAAGCCAACATGTTTCTTGAAAATAACAGCAAGTGACCTGTTCAAGAGGAATGGCATCGTTGTCCACCATTCTCATAATTGTCTCCAGTTGTTTTATGTGATGCTTGTGTCGGTCTTGCACAGCTTTTAGTTCATCAAATCTATCTTGTTTCTGCAAAATAAGAATGCAAATTACTTATAAGAAAATAAGTCAAATCTTGAAAGAAAACCAAATAGACTACAGAGGTTAATAACCATCTCTACGGACCAAATACAGGCACAAATGTGTCAACATTGCATTGAACAAGCAAGGGTCCCACATAAAATACTCATGTATGAGAACTTATCTTTCAGACACATAATGAGTTACTTCTCCATAGTGGTTAACAAACATACAAAGTTTCATCCTTTCGCTATGAATGACTTCCAAATTGTGAAACGGACACAAATGTGTTTTAGGTGGACAGAAAGCATACCATTTAAACTGTAGACGGCTTCAAGTTTTTCTATGCTTATGTGAGACTTTGTCAATATTACTGAAATTGTAAATACTTCAGTCTTATAGCTTGAATTTCCGTGACCCATCCACTGGCAGAATATTTGTCAAAGAGTGTGACATCAAAATGCATTATTAATGTTTGTCCAATTTATGATGAAGATACTATGAAGTGCTATGAGGTCATCAAATTTAACAAGTTCACTCAAGAAAATGATGGAAAAATTGCTGAGAAAATCTAGATAGACAAATCAGACATGAGAAAATCTAGATACATGTATATAAATCAGGCAACAACAATAACAGCACATACATCTTTGTCCATTTTCTTCTTCTTTGATGTAAGTTTCTCTAAATTACTCTCAAACTGGTCAAGCTGAATTTGTAAGTTGTCAATTGTTTGCTGAAATGAACATTTATAATAATTCCACCTGGTTTAAAAAAAAAAAACGTTGCTTGTTTTCTTATTGAGATATATTGTTTTGATAATATATGACAACTCACTGCCAGGAATTATGCCATTTCAAGGACATTTTTTTTATCTTTGGTTAAATGCATCAAAGAGTAAAAGGTTGGCCATGGGATGTATGGCTTATATTTTTTGTTCAAAATTTACCGAGACCTAAAATTCTGTTGATATGATTATCAAAGGCAGTTTGATCTGGGTACTGTATCATACAATTACAAGTTTGATCTGGGTATCATACAATAACATGTTTAAGAGAAAAAAAAATGTTTTAGGTCAGAATATGAACTTCTTGATAAGCTTTCAAATACTGGCTCACTTGTTGAACACATAAAAGTCCTTATATCATAACTAAACTATTTGTGAAATGTCACTGTTTTCAATTATAACCAAAAAAATTAACAGCATACTGTATTGACGGGACCTCAACTGGCCAGACTGATACATTCATGGCCAATAAATTACATATTTTGAGTACTCTTAGCAATCTTTCTAACTTTTCAAAGCAAAATCATAAATTCAAATTACCGAAAGCCAGTTTGTTGTATCTCCCTTTTCTTTGGCTGCAGGATCCATTTTTGCTGCTGCTCCAAGACCTTCTTTGGAGTATGCTTTAGTCTTAGTTTCTCGTTCAACAACTTTGAATCTTTCCATTTGCTGATGAAAATACAAAAGTCAAATACGTAACTTGATTCATTCTTTTAATTAATGACAACAGGAAGCGGAATTAATTGACAACAGAAAGAGGAACTCATCTGAAAGTAAATCCAATTTGCTTCAAGGATATTAAAACAATACTATGGTAAGTTACTCATAAAAGTATTTATATTCTTTCTTTATCAATTCATTTCATATATACTTGTTTACTTTTATACCAAGTTTACTTTTTCCTCTGAAAGTTCAGTCATATTATGTGTTAAGCCAACTTAATCTACTAAATTCCTGGTTCAGAAACTACTGGTCTCCCATACCATCTTAAGAATGAAATTTTATCCAAATTATGATAAATAAAAGATAACTTTTTCTTTTTTAATCTAGAAAAAAAAATCAGACATGCTAAATTTCAAAGTGTGTTATCTTCTGGAAAGAACACTTTTTAGTAACAAAAAATTAGGTAGTGTAAATAAAAATGTTTGTCAAGTTGCCGTTGTTGTTTTAAGTCCCAACAAGAAACCGCTAAAGGCGGTATGGCCAGATTGCAGGGCCTTGACCGAAATTGAA
>JACSZP010029466.1:0-11469 GCA_016161895.1 Pinna nobilis
TAAACATGATAATCAATCCCGACTTGTTGTGTAATCTCTATATATATATATATGTTACTGATATATGCTTGCCTTGACTCGTGACTCTTGTCATGATGCTTCTGTAATAGTCAACTTGATTGACGTTTGTTTTGGACATCTACAAATAGAATTGTGTCCATTTTGAAATAAAGACACTGAAACACACACACACACACACACACACAAACACACACACACACATATATATATATATATATCATGTTATTTTATTTTATCAAACACGTCACACAAATAAAATTATCTAAATAAAACTAGAATAAAAAAGGTTCTAGAATATTATCCAGATTAGAATCTACAATGGTGCATTTTCGGTTAGTTAGCATGGGCCACCGTCTGACTGAAATAAGACATGTTTGCTACGCACAAATACCCCCGTATGACAGCACAATAAAACAGAAAGCGTTGATTTAAGGGTAGAACAGAAACAATTTTGACAGTTGTGAGGTGTATGTACTGGGGCAGAATATTTTTCCTTACTTTTGAATCACGTATATTCTGGCTGGTTGGGCTGATTGTTGCTTAACGTCCCACTCAAGAAACTTTCACTTCTTTGGAGACGTCGCTAGTGACGGTAAAGGGCGTCACACTTGGCCTATGTTCACCACTTATGGTCTTTGTGTAGCGGAGGTTTCTCGTGCTGACACCTACTGTGACACGGGACCTCGATCTATTTTTTCTCATCGGAAGGACCGGAATCATCAGGGGACAACTGCATGTAGAAAAAAAAGTTTTGGTGAACAGGTGGCAGTTCAATCAGGTTTTACTGTATGTTTTTGCTTTTGAAGGCTGATGGTCCTGTTTGGTCTCTCGCAAACTTTATATACTTGTTGTAATTCCCGATTGTTCAATGTTCCAATTAACCCTACAATAATAGGAAGAGGGAGACTAACATTCTACCAATCAGAAAACAGCAATTCTTCAACAAACGACATTTCCTGTTAATCAGTGGGTTGTGATACGCGCTATCTAAGTTCCGGAAGTTGGTCACTCAAATTATCGGTGATAGTTATTCATAATATGAAAGATACATTAAACTTCATGTCACTGGGTACATAGTTTCTCTAGGGAAACATATCAGCTACAACTTGTGTATATTTCTTATCTATATTAAGCATTTTATTGAATTCTTTCAGGATTGAGGGGTCACCGAGCGACCGTAGGTCATTGAATAATGTGTTCTCCTTCTGAAAGCTAAGCTATGGGTTCAAATCTACGCCGCGCTGCGGGTGTCTTTCGGATGATACAGTAAAATCTTAGGTCCAAAGTAACAACAGGTATCGGCACGTTAAAGAAACCCACACTGTTCAAGACTATAAGTGTCAAGCACAGGCCAAACTTATTGCATATCAACGGCATTGGCGATATCTCCAATGCAAAATCACTTTGCAATCTCAAAGTGAAAGATTTTTGAAGGGGAGGCCAAAGAACAACAAAAATAACCAAATTGTTGGTATAAGAAGTCTCGTAGAATCAAGATCTAGCCCTCGATACCCCGATTAGAACTGTAACTTTTAGACCATGAAACAGTGCGCTTTCTAGCATCGACGCAGGCGACTCGCTTTTACCGTCCTTCGGACGCAACAGTGAAATCGTAGCTCCCATGCCACAGGTATCAGAACATTAGGGAATCCTCAATGCCACAGGTATCAGAACATTAGGGAATCCTCAATGCCACAGGTATCAGAACATTAGGGAATCCTCAATGCCACAGGTATCAGAACATTAGGGAATCCTCAATGCCACAGGTATCAGAACATTAGGGAATCCTCTATTGCTTGTACGGATAACGATTTGAAACACAATTTTGGGCTTTCGGGGACGTCTCCTTAAAAGTGGAATATTCTTAGTGGAGCGTTGAACAACAACAACAACAACAGCAGAATCAAGACAAATAAAGAAGAACTGAAAAAGCACCTACATATATCAATAATTTCAAATGCAATCAGTCAGTGGACTAAAAATTATTGATAAAATAATAGTGTTTTTCAATGTTACGTGCCCCTACATCTGTTTATAAACATTATGAAAAGGTGTTTGTAGACACGAACTTTGAATTACACTGTACATGTCTTCATTCGCGATCCTCTTTAACGGTGGCTTTCATAATATATCTATCAAAATGTTTTGAGCTGAAATCAGCTCGTTTTGTCAAATGTTTGTTAAACTGATTAAAATTAGCTGATAAACAACATACAGGGTACCGAATCACAAAATAATACAGTTTCCGGTCGCTTTTGAACGTCCCTATTGGTGCCTCTATCTTAGCGAGATTGCCGAGCTTCCGGTTAGATCAGAGAATAGTTATATATACTGATGCTTAAAGTGCAAGTTTTTAGATGTAGAATGATGACATAAAGGAATTATCTATAGACAAGGAATTTTTCTGAAATAGAAATTCAAGTGATCATGGAAAAAGGAGACACTGAAGAAAAACTTGTTCAGCTCAATAATTTGCTTGCAGACTTTTTAACTCCGAACACTTCTGTACTTTTCCTCTACTTACTCATCGGGGTATTGGGAAATAGCATAGTAGTTTATGTGTACGTTTTTAGAATCAAAGGGAACAAAGATGACAGATTTTTCATTCCGTATCTTGCCGTTTGTGACTTAATTTCGTGCTTTTTTGGGGCTGGATTCGCCATTGCACTCAACATGTTACCGGCAAACTTTCGTGGTGATGCTCTTTGTAAATCACTTTGGCTCTTGACAAAATGGACAACTTTAATTTCTGGCCTAGTTTTGGTAGTGATTGCTCTGCAACGTTTCCAGAAAGTGTGTCGGCCATTCGGGCGTCAAATGACGCTTGCAATGAAATATGTATCGATATGCGTGACAGTCATCATTTCAGGCGCCGTGGCGTTTCCAACACTTTTCTTTCACGGAGAGATAACTTTCCACAACGAGGAGGCTAATATAACAGGTACAACTCTTGTTTTCCACGTACACACACACACACACACACACACACACACACTCTCTCTCTCTCTCTCTCTCTCTCTCTCTCTCTCTCTCTCTCTAACACACACACGCATATACACTCTAGTACGTGCATCTAAACTATAATTTGCATAGCCAGGATATTTTGATCAATATTTTCATTTTCCAGCCGATAATAAATTTTTCAAACATTTGAACTATACGCCCTTGGTGAAATCTGAAGTGAGTGATATATAAACAGTTGAAGCTCTGCACACTTTTCAAACAAAAGTCCATATGTATGAAATAATTTCTAATAGCAAATTCAATCATTTGAAAATTGATTTTGTCCCCTTGTCCGAGAGATGAAGATTTGGGATTACTGACGGTCCGATAAATCAGGCCCGACTGTACTTACTTTCCCGTTTACTATATGGAAGAAAATAACCCCTAATGACGGGTCATGCCCACCTTGATAAAAACTTTTCGAGATTAATAAAAATGTTTATTTATGTTTACTTTACAACAATTGACAAAAAAGTAAATCGACTTATATGTATGTCTCTTGTTGACCTTGATGTCGGCCTGCGAGGGTCCCTGTTGTAGGAGAAAACAGGAGTACCCGGAGAAAACTCAGGGATTCGAATTCACTAACTCCATACCATCTCACATAATTCACTGGCAAACCTAAGGATCGAACCCGGTCGCATAAGTCAGAAGCGATTGCGCTTACCACTACGCTATTCGGATACGCGCCGAGATTAGCGGATGCCGCTACAAATTCTGCACTATTTGTCACGATACTATTTTAGTTATTGTTTAACTGCTGTACAGTTGTTCAGCGTCTTACTGAAGATATTTTAGAGAACATACAATCTATGTCCCTTTATAACTAGTAATGGTACTTGCTGTGATATGAATTAATTTTTTCTTAAACGGAATGTCTTAAATGACAATGCAACAACAACAGAGACAATATGATATCCCTCCTCCATTCAAGAATTTCGGATTTTGGTTAATATTTTTGAGCTTGACCATATCAAGAGCATATGCCATTTTCATCGATTTACATTTTAGATTTTACTAAACTTATTACGCGTGTTACTCTATTTTGAGTTATAAGTATATTTGTGTATATCTGTTCTTAGTGCTGTCTCCTTTTTGTTTTGGCCACGGTATTGTCTGTCGTTGACTTGTTGAATTTGGAATGCCCCTTGGTATCTTCTACATCACCCCCTTTATAATGTTTCCATTGAACCTGTTGCGACAGGTGCACTTAAGCATGTCAATAGAGGCCTCTTTTCGGGCACCTGTTTCTATGCCATTAGGGTCAGTTTTCACGTCGAGAACGTAAACATTTCTTAATTTGTCAAGTTTATTAGGACTTAGATTTTCGAATATCCCTTGGTACTTCCTGCAATTTTATAAAAATCATTACCTTTTTAACAGGCTATCGATGTGGAAGATATGAGTCAATGGATCTCTCGAATACACTGACGATTTACAATACCGTCCAGCTATTGATTGCTTTAGTTGGCATCCTCAGTGTAACTGTCCTTTACACTTTCATTGGCAAAAAGATATACGCTCAGACGAGATTTCGAAAACGACACAAGTCAAGAACCCAGTCTTGTGTAGAAAATTCCCAAATGCACATTTCTGACTCGGGTGTTGTGCGGGACCAAGATGAAGTCTTCACTGACCATACTAAAGGTAATACCACTGGACAAAAGGCAGATGAAGCCAGGAAGTATTCAAAAGATTCGGTTTATTCTACAGACGATGAGGAGGTAAACACAAAGAGGAAAAAATCAGTCGATTATGTAGACGAAAAAGGACGAAGGAAAAGTACGAAACTGCGGCTCCTCAACTTACAAGCCAGTGTCCGACACTTCAGATACTCTCTGCTTTTTATGCTGATTACGATAATATTTCTTGTTACATACGCACCGAGAATGACCATTATGTTATTAGAGGGAATAGATAATGAATTCTGGGAAAAGTTAACGTACAATGAAATTCGGTCACACCTGTTCTTCTACAGATTTTACATCGTAAACAATGTAGTCAATCCGTTTATTTATTCTCTGTTTGATTCGAAATTCAAAAAAGAAATAAAAATAATGGTTTGCTGTTGCCGTCGGGAAACTAAATAAACAAAATAGCTAGATGAACGTTTTCACATAGATCGAGTCATTAGTAGAAAACGTTTGATTCGAACATGGAATTGAGGAAAAGAACCTGTCATGTATATTTATGATATGGAATAACAGTAGTTCACGATAAACATACAATTTCTTTCGTTGATTATTTTGTTGTTTAAAGTCCCACTCAAGAATTTTTCACTAATATGAGGACCTCACTGAATGACGGTGGAGGGTGATATATTTTGTCTATGCTCGGCAATGACATGACAGTAGAGCAGGAAGGGTTCTTTAACATACCGACACCTACTTCGATGTGGAACTTCGTAATTAACTGTCTCCTCCGAAAGACAGGAACAGCCAAAAACGCTAAGTATTACCCACGACCTGTCGATTAGAAGATGAACACACATAACACTGAACCATGACAGTCCGGTATACATAAATATCATTGAACATAAAGACAAGCAGAAAGACACAAATACAAGAGATAAAACTGTTCATAGATGTCGCTTTGTGTTGTTTGCCTATAGTTGTCTCTTGAACGTCCATTGATGAACGGTATCTCTCCCGTTTCATTTTGAGTTAAGGTTAATACACTTTCTGTAAACTATGCACAAGTGTTTAGCTGGATGCCGATCCGTCATTGTCTACTGTACAACTTTGAATATTTATACTTGTTACGTTTGCCTTTCTAAAATATTTCGAGAGAAATTTTATACATGTATAGTAGAACCTTCTTATATTGAATCTGAAAATCACGTTTAATTCGAAATGATTTTGATTTTCCGGTTGAATTACTTTATTAGTATTTAAACTCACTCAATTCGAAAACCCTGATTAATCCAAAGAAAAAACACATTTCCCTTCGTTTTCAATATATTCGAGATCCACTGTCAGTAAAATTGGCCGCTCTTTCTTCTTCGTTTTTGTGTATGTGATGAAAAGAGCATAAGTGTCAAAAGGAAGTTTTTACTTTATAAATAATATAATATCTTTCCGAAAAAGTAACACGTATTTTGACCCTAAAATGAGAGCAAAGTAATTGGGATTAAGTGGGCGCGCGCTTCCAGCAATGTGAGTTTTTACGTGTATAATATAAATCATTTCATATATCTATGGTGAAAATTGCCTTGCTTTAACGTTGGTTTAGATAAAAATTAATTTGGATATCCTTATTTCTACGGGATCAAGCTGTCAAAGCACCATACAATCATCTATTATAGTAACTGCTGACACCAGGGGAACGGGATGTGGTGTGTGGGTGGTTGTGGTCAATAAGAAAACCTCCGCATATAAAGCAACCGCAAGGGATATTTATTTGTTTTAAAATTTTGTTGCGCTTTGTTAAATTAAAAACATTTTTTCCTTAATAATCTTTAGAAAAACTTGCATGTGCATTCTGGCTTATGTTTATCAAGGTAAGCGTTTGTGATGTCTGTCTTCATCAATGTCATTTTCAAAGTAAAATATTTTTGATAGGAACGATATTTCAACAGCAACAGTGTACATTGTTTTATCCATTCAATCACTTATAATTACATTGCTCGTTATTTATGTAGAAATTGAGTATATTTAACTGAAGTCTTCAGAATACCATTTTGAAAAACAAACCCAACAGAACCACGCTAAAAGACAACAGTCGCCAATTGTATAGTGTGGCTACATATCCGACGACCCCGGGTCATCCCCGTATTTAGCTATAATGTAATTTCATTATTTTTTATTTGTTTCATTATTGTTTGGGGCTCCACTCGAGAGTCTTTCATTTATGTATAAGTATCACCGAAAACCGATTTGGGTTATGCTTGGCACTTTGGTGTCATTGATCTGTTTTTTAAGGTGCCCAGACCTACTCTGGCACGGACCCTCGGTTATTGCAGTCTGAAAGATAGGGAAAGGTAAACGCCTCCGCCTAGCGGACTCGAACTAATGGTCCACGATCTGAAGGGGAACTTGCTTCCACGGAAACTCAGCGGCTCTCACTTAATATACTTATACGTTAACAGTAACATGTCTACAAGATAGAACTGTGCAGTAGAACTTGCTTACGTTGGTATGATGCTTGTATTGTTGTTTAATGTTTCACTTAAGAATCATTCACTTTTATAGAGAAACCGGTAAATTTTGCCTGTGCTCACTGAAGTTCGTAGAGCAGGGAGTGTTCTTTAACGTACCAACAACTAATGTGGTACGGGACAAAGGTTTTACTGAACTGACGCGTTGCCCTGGCTCGACCCTCGGACCTCACGATCAGAGGTAATCACCGAGCTATATCTTTATCCAACAGCCGTCCTTTGAAAGGGACACAGTTATAAGTACATAAATGTACTTCCATTTGTTTTTTTATACCACGTGCTACAATGTGTTTCACCATTTCTTAATTTTCGCTAATTTTTTATTAGCCAGATGTAGCATAGATATAACTACATGTTTATAGACCAACAGTACCATCAAGTCCTACGAATATCAAATAGATCAGCTGTATTGTCGATACCCCACTCAATATATTTACCATATAAAGCTAAAGATCGAAGAATACACCAGTAAAATATACATCTGTGAGATTGATATATCGAATGTCTCCTTTTTTCTGTCCAGAGACTAGGAAAGCTTTTGCGAAACCACGAATGGATGTCATATAAGAATAGCTATTTGTTGTATTATGTTTTTATTATTTCATTTATCAATAGAAAATTATTTTCTTATTGCTCTTGTCGTTAATAAACATTCAACCATTCATATTTTTGTCTTTATTTATGTTATCCGTATTTTATTCTACAACAGTTGTTAAATTATGTTGTTTTTGTATAATTGCCCACTCATGAATATTTCACTCATATGGAGACGTCACCGTGTGCCGGTGGAGGGCGACAAATTTTGCATTTGCTCGGCACTTATGACCGTAGAGCTGGAATGGTTCTTTAACGTGCAAACATCTACTGTGACACGGGACCTCGGTTTTACTGTCTCATCCTAAAGACAGGGATGGCCAAACACAGCGTGGCGCTGCGCCGATTCGAATCCCGGCACATTTTGATTCGTAGCCGAACACGCTAAACACTCGGCCACGGCGGTCCGCCAAATTATGTAAATTCCACACAACGAAAGTCATAATCGATATTTTGAATGGTCAAAAATGGTCTCAAGCCAGAAAACCGTCCATCTCATCTGATAACGAGGCGTTACATTGAATGAGGTAGCTCAAATAGACAAAATAACTACTCAAGTTTTCTGTCGATCACATGCAGGACCCTGACTCATCTGGAAGTCGGTTGGTCCTCATAAAATGCAACTGTTATGTGTCAATTGAGTGAAATGTAACATGTGACTTAACAAGCTAGAATTCCGTAGTATTGGAAAACAAATCAGTATGTATAGCTTTGAAATAGTGATTAGTGTTATGATTTTTATCACTTTCTTTAGAGTGGTAGACGGAATTCTGATACTAAAACCGGTCACGAGAATAAGCATATATTTTCCCGATACCTGTCTTTCAATCTAGATCATCTGTAGATGTTTTCCTCTTCAGATAAGGAGGTTCGTGTTACTTTATTTTTTGGTTTTACACGTCTTGTTGTGTTGAGAGCTGTTTGTGTTGTCTCGTTTTTGTTTGGCCATGACTTCGTCTGCCTTTGGCTTTTTAAATTATTGATTCCCCCTTGGTATCTTCTACAGTTAACTTTTTTATACCGGTTGTTTGAACGTTCTTTACATCCTGATTTTGACTATGTATTACTTCATTTACCTGATCAAAATATAGGGGTCACAGTGGGTGTGATCGGTCATCAGGGGATGTTTACTCCTCCTAAGCACCTGATTTCATCGTTGTTATGTCTAAGTGTCCGTGTTTGTCCAACTCTTTATTTTTTATTCCTTAAAGGAATTATGAGATCGATCAGTGTTCGTTTCCTTTACCTTTGTATCTTTGGATCAATGAGTATTTGTCCCAGCTGGAGATTTTGCTATAAAAATTAATTTTGGTTTCCAATTTGGAGTTTGGAAATGTAAACTGAGACCTAGCAATTAGAAGTTAAAGAGAGACCATGATCTGAAGAGATATCATTACAGCAAAAAATTGATACATATATGCAAAATGAACAATCTAATGTCATTAAGACGATAAGATTACATCCCGTGTATGCGTAGAAGAAATGAAATATAATGCCTCAAAACCAGGTAGTTATGACCTGGGTTATCTCCCTTCGAATATATACAACCAACCTTGACTATACAACCAACCTTGACGTATTGCAGTTGTTGTTGGTGTGATGTTTGATGTCAGATGGCAAGAGTCTCACTTTATGTTGACGTAACAGTGTGTAGATAAAAAGTTTCGTATTTCGGCCCATTATCGATTCTTATGGCTAGTTAACAGTTGGTTGGTTGAATTGTTGTTTAATGTCCCATTCAAGAATATTTCACTTAATTGGAGACGTCAAAATGTGTCGTTGAAGTACTATAAATTAAGCCCGTGCTTGGCAATTATGGTCCCTGATCTGGGTACATGACGACATCTTCTTTGACACGGAACTTCGGCTCTTATTTACTGACTCATGTAAAGGACATGCAACCGACCGATTCCTCAGCGCGAACTCAAATTGACAACCTAACGACCAATACGGTAACCACGGTCTTAAAGTATCAAATGAGGAACCTTTATCGTTCTGATACCTAATCTATGATATTAGACTTCGATATTTTGGCATACTATTTCATCGAAATTTCGAAATAAATGTTGAATAACAGTGAACAATGATACACAATAGAGTATTTAGGGACATGGAACACCATGTACGTCCGATGTGAGGAAAATATTATGAATAGAGACAATCAGAACTGGAAGTGTATTTCTTCCGACTACAAACAATGAAGGTAAGGTACAAATAGGTCTATATACACAAGTCAATCTGCGTTTTAAGAGCATGGTTAAAATTTCTGTAAAGTACATCAGTTTGTATAAATTGTTGATAACTGTCTGTGTCGTTACCGGTTATGAACAGCCATCCCTTCCAGGACTCAGTTGCACAATAGTCTAATTCGTAGTTAAATATAGCTATGGACTTACCAATGATAAAAATTGTGGTTATGGTAATTTTAAAATACATTTTGAATAATTTTCATTAGTTAACTCATAATTAACTCACGTTTTCAGTGGAGCTTTACCATATACATGTAATTAGCTCTCAACAAGCTAACTTAGCCACTAACTACAAATAAGCTTAACAAAGTATAGTGCAGCTGGGTCCAGATATATATAAAAAATGCCGCCAACAAATAACCTATTGATTACATGCGGTATACTGCTCCACCTTTGATTTTCAACAAGCAGACGACTGTAGTCTGTTATCTGTTTTTCCTGAACTACATGTACTATTTCTTCCTTAGTTCGTCATCCATCAGTCTTCTTTTCCACCATCATATAAGTAAAGCTACGGCAATGATTGTTTAACAAAGACTTTGATTGCTTAACCTTTAACCTCCAGCTTTGCAGACGTCTCAAGTATTGTATCAATCAGAATATACTGACAACATAAACTAGCTCAACTTCTGACTGACGACCCAGGCTACAGCGAAACTTTCTATAGGCCAACAGAATTTTCTCCCGCTTTGTATTAACGAGTTACCTCCCTTGACTCATTCATATGTACTGTTTTCCAACGTCACTAAACTTATTATTTGTCTCTGTTAATCAATCCTAATTGCTGCTCTGTATGTCTAGCTTTTCTCTTCGACAACTAAGTTGGCCTTTGACACATAATGTCCATAAATAAAAAAAAATCACATACATTATTAATAATATTCGAACCTCGAGACCCTCCAGATTACCGAAATCAGCCCGTCTTTGCAAGTTTTTCCCGCACATGCAGCCCCATTGTATGTATTTGGAATACAAAAACCACGAACACTTTTTTGCACGGGCAACTCCAGCATCTTGATGATTTCGTCTTCAGTGCTTGTTAATGGAGTCACAACAATCCTTCACAGCACTTGCTCTTCATTACCTTAATTGAATATTTTATATATTCGATGTCCATTCTTGTATATAAAGGTGTTAGATCTACGTACAATCGCAGTGAGTCTGCTTGATCTTTGTGGTGGGGGAATTTTTTGCAAATAGTCGAAAAATTAAGCGACTTAAGCTTCATGATTTTAATATGACAGAAATTTGGAGATTTCAGATGGTCGATCAGCAACTCTTCTGAATTCTTTAGGATCCATATATGTTGCGTTGTTGTTGCGTTGTTGTTTAACGTCCCACTCAAGAATATTTCACTCATATGGAGACGTCACCGTGTGCCAGTGAAGGGCGACAATTTTTGCCTGTGCTCGGCACTACTGGCCGTAGAGCAGGGAGGGTTCTTTA
>JACSZP010029466.1:11474-22440 GCA_016161895.1 Pinna nobilis
CCAACCGCGGAGTGGCGCTGCGGGAATCGAACCCCGGACCCCTCGCCTCATAGTCGAACTCTTCTTGAGTAGGCAGTTGTACGGAACTTCTGAATTCCTTGCTTAATATACATTTGTAACTTGGTGAGCAGAATGGATAAAGGCTTGGTGGAACACCTAGATGACCCCGCAATGAATCAGTGTTTAAAGGGAGTTTTGTGCATCTTGGGAATTCAAAATACATATTTTGCAATTCAAGGTCACTTGTCCTTATTCCAGGACTGATTTATTGTTATCAAATATTCCAGGGATGGACAAATCTGTGAGGTTATATATAGGGTTTCCAGGTACTGGAAGCCTATCAAAGTGCTAAAGTGATATCTTCTGCAGAAAAACGTGAAGATTTTAGATGCTTTGTCTGTCGGAAAGATGATACAATCTTCGTGGAGAAAGTTATCTGATAATGGCAGGGTCACAAAAGATTTGGCAAGTGTTTAGTGTTGAAAAAATGTCCCATACATCTCCTTTCGACTCAATCCATTCAGAAAGAATTTCAAGTTCGAATTCCTCATTGCAAGCCAATTGTTTGGCATACTCATCGCAAGCGTCCATGATACTTTCAAAATGTTCGTGCTATGTAATAAACGAGGATGGTTCATTTTTTTTCGAGACCTTACGTTAAAGATAGTTCAGCTGTGTGTTTCGTAGGATATCAAGGTCACCTATAACAATATGACCATAGAGCATAAGCGAACTCATATGCGGATCAGGTGCAACTTGAAGGGTTCCGGCAAAGGATGGGGAAATGTGCATGTAGCTACTGCAGATTTGCTTTATATTTCAAACGTTTTGAGTATGCCCAAGTACTCTTGGGAATAATTTGTGCACCAGCAGAGATACATAGGTACTAATATATAATAAAATTGAAGAGGTACTAAGGGATATTGTCTTATCCTTGTACGAAAATGTCAAGAAAAAAAAAACAATTGCAAATCGCTAATGAGATGGGACCAGGTGTCCGGAAGGAGGAAGAGTCCATAAACTTGTTGATTGTATTGTTGTTTAATGTCCTGTTGATTGTATTGTTGTTTAATGTCCAACTCTAAATCTTTCAATTAATATGGAACCATCACCGTGTTTCGATGAAGGGCGACACATTTTTCTTATGTTTGGCACTTACGGCTGAGAGAAAGGGTTCTTTAACGTGCCGACGCCTTCTTTTGCACAGGACCTTGGTTTTTACTATCTCATCCGAAAGACATTGACAGCCAACACAGTGTGGCGTGCGTTCGAATCCAGGGCCTCACGATAAGGCGTCGAAAACGCTAACGACTAGGCCACGGGCGGCCCCACTTGTTAGTTTGAACCTGATTCACTTAAAAGGCCCTGAGGATATTCTACGGTGGTTTCGAGTATTATATCATTAATACACTATTACATCTCCTTTGTATGGCATGTCGTTATCCTGTTCAATTGAAGTCATTCTGGACTAATTTTCACCATTCAAAACATCGACTTTGACTATGTCGTTGTTTGGGTATTGCTAAATTTGAGATATCTTCCGGAGCACCTAAACTCACCCGGGTTTTAGTGGGGTTCGTAGCACTCGTTCGTATTTGTTAAGCTTTATATGTTATGTGTGTATGTGGATTACGCGATGTGATGTTGCCTCTTTTTGTTTGGGTCATGGTTTTGTCAGTTGTGGATTTTTAAATTCGGAATCCCCCTTAGTATCTTCTACTTCCGCTCATTTTCTTTCGGGTTCACTTTCGTTTTTACATTAAAATACATGTAAACATAAACGGTATTTATTATACCGTGGATAAATAATTAAACAAGTCTTTATGGTTTAACAAGTATTGTCTTAGTATCAATGCATGAACTGTTTTAGTACAGGAAATATCAGAGGTCATACTGGATATTCTCTCCTTGAACGGATAATACCTTCACCAAAATAGACGAGCATTGATGAGATATCACTAACAATGGATTATGAAATGAATTCAACAAAATCTTCGTCGGAAGAAAATCCACATCAAAATGAACGGATACTTATAAGCATGTTAACCCCAGATCTAGTCATTTTATTCATATATTTGATATTCGGTCTAACTGGGAACGTGCTAGTTGTTTATTTCTACAAATGTAAGATAAGGGAAAAGAAAGACAAGGAGAACAGGTATTTCATAGTGTACTTAGCCTCGTTGGATATCGCGGTCTGCTCGCTAGGATCCTTATTTGGCATAATTCTGGATCTCAAACCATTGACCTTCCATAGTGATTGGGTTTGTAAGTCGATATGGCTTCTGACAAAAGTTTTCGTGTTTTCCTCAGGATTTCTTCTGGTCGTTATATCAGTTCACAGATTCAGGCTGATCTGCAAGCCGCTTCATATGCAAATGACGTTATACTGGAAGCGAGTCTCAATCGGAGTATCTGTCGTCTGCGGGGCTATTGTGGCGACACCTTGTGTCTTTCTGTACGGACAAGTCTCCATCTACGACAAAAACGAGACATTGATTCTTACGACATGTGGGAAATTGAAGCATGTTAAGGTGTCATGGCAACTATTTTATGACGTATTCATGATTGTCATAGGGCTTTGCGGTGGGACAGTCGTCATCGTTCTCTATTCACTAGTAGGACAGACTCTCTACAGACAACATAAGTTCCGGAATCAGAATGCAACGGTCAGTTATTCCGTCAAACCGAAACTTCTCGGAAGTACGACAAGTCTGGGAAGCAGTAGCCAAAATATAACTAAATCTCCAGTAGAAAGAGTTCAGAATTCTGAAACTCGGAACGGAACGGATTCGAAATCGGGGTCTCTTAATTCTTTGTTGAGCATCACTACAATTCACATGGGGAAAGATTTGGATGGTTTCTGGCACAAAAAGGAAAACGTCCGATTCTCTCTGATGTTTCTTCTAATCTCGGTCATATACATGCTTGCATACCTGCCGCGGATGTACATTATGGTGAGAGAAAGTTGTGATGATATGTTTTGGGATTCATTAACGACAACAGAATTTCAGATTCACGTGTTTCTGTACCGGCTTTATATTTTGAACAACGTGACAAATCCGATAGTTTACGGCATGTTTGACGTCAGGCTAAAGCAGGAGATAAAAAAGTGTTTTTGTAAATGTCGGAGAAGAAAGTACAAAGTGACTGGAAAAAGATCATAATTTCAGTGTCTGTTATTTTGTGCCAGTTAAGTTCAATACAATTGAAAACATGGCATTCGGTACTGTTTTATGCTCTCGAACCAAACTTTACCAGCCGTTTAGAAAAAAAATCCTTCTTTGACGGGAATTTATGTGAAATAAAATCTTAGTCACTCAATACTTGAAGCAATATAGACAAAATAAGCTTTCAAGTCAATATTTGAGAATGACCTTGAACTTGGATGAAGATAAATAAACGTTTATATGTCATGAACATCTATGGAAATTATTTTTCCATTATATCTTTATTCAGTTCATAATTCATTTTACACAACGCAAAAGATTTTTTTGTTTTAACAGCCTGGGTAAGAAAAACAAGGGTTAATAGTATTTTCATAGTTCATGAAATTTAAAAAAGTATAAAAGCTAATAGCAATTTCTTAGCTCATAAACATATTGGTTGAACATAACATAGTAGTACCGGAAGTATCAATATTGTGAACAAACATGTAAATAATAACACATTTGCTTCTATTAAAAAAGAAGAAAAAAAGAGCTGGTAGTAGTTTCTTAATTCATGCATATGTCGGCAGAACATAACGGTAATATTTAATGAGCCACACAATACCTCCAATGTTCGTGCGGGACTATTCTTTCTTTCTTTTTTTTTTTTAGAGTGATGGAAATTAGCAAGAAGACGGCATCCCGCGCCAACTTCACATCAACCGGAAGTCGACGTAAAACTTCATTCCTTCATCATTGGAGATATCAATCCCGCGCAAACGTCCTGGGGAACCAGGTGGCATATGGATTAATTCCAATAAGTAGTAAGTCGACTGCTAAATAGTAGTACAGTAGTTGACATGCCTTACCCGCCAAAAATGTTCAATGGTAACCCTACGAGTCAGCGAAAATCCAAAAAGAATATACATTTATGGTAATCGAGAGAGAGAGAGAGAGAGAGAGAGAGAGAGAGAGAGAGAGATATGAATGAAACAATCTGTCACTTAACAAGGTTTTGTTTTCTCATTGTCTATAGAATCAAAGTTCAAACTAAGTGTAACGGTACTCGCCAGAGAGCTACGGAATAAACAAAACCTTGGTCCATACACAGGCGTGTTAAAATGTCTTTAATACAATTTTATTTACATTTCTGTGTAACGATAATAAACCAAACTTTCAATTACATGTATATAAAATCAGTAGAGATATTATATATCTTACATGACAATGTTGCCACTGAGAAATTTAATTATTTCTACAAAAAGGGACATAACTCTCATAGAAACCACTTTTTGAATCTACACAATTTACTCAGAAAAGCAGTGTTAATTGTATGTGATCTTGTTTCTAACGATGATTCGTTTACAATATGTAAACCTAATGCAATTTTAGTCTTTGTTTCATGTAACAGGATTTTAAAAAAAATACATACTCATACTCTTGTATATTATTGTGTATACACATATGACACGCACGTCTGAATTGAATAAACAATCGAACGCATGTTCGGTGTTGTGTTCAGTATACAAGACATAAAGAAAAAATACTGTGACATATTTCAAATTGAAGGCTCACTGGGGAAGCTAACTCCTCGTGACTGCCGATTCCGTTACATCCGGGTTTTGCAATTGTTGTTTATGTCGTGAATCCTTTTAATCCTTTCCCGACAAATAAGCCTACTAGGCAAGCCTTAGAGTCCCCTGTATCCCTAGATACTAGTCATTTTTTCACAATCAGCCATAAAAACAATCCTCAAGTTTTCGTAAACAAATTCCGTCCTTTTCTTGTTTACGAACATCACCGGATAAAGCATTCCAAGATTTGAAACATGTGACACGACGGGTGCCGCGCGTGGATCAGCAAGAGTTGCCTACCCTTCCAGAGCACCTGAATTCACCGTTTGTGTTAGTGGGGTTCGCGTTACTCTATTTATGGTTTTAAATGTTATGTGAATTGCCGTTACTGGTGTTACCTTGTTTTGAGGTCCCATGTCACGGTAGTTGTTTGCACGTTAAAGAACCCTCCCTGCTCTACGACAATAAGTACCGAGCATTGGCGAAATTTGTCGCCCTTCATCAACAAACGGTGACGTCTCCATATGAGTGAAAAATTCTTGGGTGGGACGTTAAACAACAATATAACCAACAACCAAGATATTCTTAAGATACAATTCATCTCCAACATGCGCAACATCCTCAGTCGTAGATGGGTTTTCCTATAGGACTATAACTTTCTCTCTGTATCTCGCTTCACTAGCCAGTACTAAGTGCGGTTAGAGTTGTAATTGCCTTCGTCCGGAAGCTGTGTATGATCTGTCCTTTCCTCTAAAGCGACACTCTACTTGAAAGGATAAACCTAGACAATGTTAAACATCAAAACATGTGATTTAAATATACGACATTTTCATCATCACAATTATATATCAAAATAATTGTATAGTTGAAAAGGAAAATTGAAATGGAGCCAGTGTTGTATTCAACGAGCGGGATTAACAATGTTACACAGATGAACTCTGTGGTATTCCTAGAGAGGCAAGAAGAATTAATCCTGCTATTGACTCCGAGCACTGTCGTGTTGTTCATATTTCTGTTGTTGGGATTCGCCGGGAATTCATTCATTTTTCTTTTCTACAGCTTTAAGATAAAGAGCAAAAAAGACCAGGAGAACCGGGTCTTCATAAAGTACTTATCCGCGAGTGACCTCATGGCCAGTACACTGGGGTCATCACTAGGCATCGTCATGAACTTTAAGGTACTGGATTTTCAGAACGGTTTGGCCTGCACGTTATTGTGGTTTTTGACAACGGTGTCCGTGTTTTGCTCTGGCTTTTTGCTCGTTGTAATATCATTTCAAAGGTTTTTGATGGTTTGCAGACCCTATGGGAATCAGATGAATCTATTCTGGAAACGAATGTCAATGGTGGGAGTTTTTTCAATGAGTATTGTCGTTTCTTTCCCAACTTTGTTCTTCATTGGATCGACGCCAATAAAGGACCAGAAGACTGGCATATCGGGACGCATGTGTGGCAAAGTTCTAAATACACCATATGTTAACCTTCTTAAACTCTACGATATAATAATTATCATCATAGGCTACACTGGGATTAGTGTCATGACGGTGTTGTACTTTTTTGTCGGACGAGTGATTTTGAAACAAACCAAATTCAGGAAAAATTTCAAAGAAAGAAAGGCAACTATTCAGCAGAAATTCCAAGAAGCGAATGTCTCCGTTACCGAAACCTCCAAAAGTGATAGTACATCGGCTAGAAACAGTCAGTTGAAAAATGATTATATTCTTAAACAGACGTCAACAACGTCACTGAACATAGACCGGAACAACTCTGGCGATCGCCAAAATACAATTAAAAAGGAAGACCGGGCGAAGTCCGGAATAATTCTGGGACCACTAAAGGCGATAAAAAGTCGTGCTGGTGTCGTCAAACAAAGTGTGGAGGATCTTAGATTTTCTATTATGTTTGCCTTAATAAGCATAGTCTTTGTGATTGCATATTCCCCTCGATCTTATGTTATGGTCCGGGAGGCGATCAACACGAATTTCTGGGAAGAGTTGCCGGACGATGAAGCCATGCTATTGAATGTATTTTTGTATCGCATGTACATTCTGAATAACGTGTGCAATCCCTTTATCTATGGTGCGTTCGACCGAATACTTCGAAAAGAATTTACAAAAATTTGTTCTTTGTGCAGAAACGAGATGGATTGAACTTTTGCGGCAATTTCCAAGGACAACCGGAACAATTTTTATCTCATCTTTTAAATTTTTGTTTTATATATTTATTTTTTTTTATTTATTTATTTTTTGTTGTGCTTTGTGATCCGACGGTTTAACTTCCAACTATGTATAGCTTACATGAGCAAAGGTCGTCTTTGACGACAAAATTCAAGAGTCATATAGTGGTTCGCTGCAGTATTTTTTCACTATTTTTGCCTGGCAACATGTTCGAGGTACAGTAATGAGCCAAAAGTGAGTCAACTAATGTCATTTTACCATAGTATGTTACATGAACTATTTTTAGTTATTATCACAAATTAATGCTTTCCTCAAATCATTCAACATTTCACGTTTACAAGAAATTTTATTCATTTTCATCTGGTTCTCGGTATACATTTTTTAAGCTTTATCTCTGAGAAGCAACAATTTGTTTTCTTTGCAACGAGTATTTTGTTGACGCCGTGTAATACGAGCAAAGAAGGAAATACTACATATTTCGCTTGTCACTTATAAACACTTGCAGGCTTCATTAAAAGAAAATAACACCGTTCAAACCAGTGTAGAAAGATTAACATTTTTTTGGTAAGGTTTTATAAAAAAAAAAAAGATGAGTCAGGACAATTACGACATTAGTTGACTCACTTTTGGCACCTTCAAGTACATAACTGAAACGATGACATACATGCCATACAAAACGAGTTAAGTGACTTAGGAAGAACTGGGGACTAGGTGAATATATCTGTTGTTGTAAGAGTGCGGAAATCAGCAAAGGGTTTTCCAGTTACATGTACAATGTATATTATTATACCTCATTGTTTAAATACAGTTCGTGGTTAGCCGAGAGAAGTCAAATGTCAGGGACACAAAACTTCATGTTTCCCTCACGTGTGTAATATTACCCTCGCGTGCGGGGATCATATTTCCCTCTTGCAAAAACCCCTGGAGTTTATTCGACAAAGTTGTCGTTCGTGCGAGTGAACTCTCTGAGGTATTCCGAGTACAAAACTCAAATGAAAGGTAGACGACGATAATAGCGAGTGCAGTATTTGCGAACCGGACTTCTTGTTCGAGCCTGTTTCTTGAATTTACTGTCATTCATAACGGTTACTTATTTCCTTTACATCTGCAACATTACGTCACTTCGTCACCATGGCAGAAACTTTCAATAAATGAATGTAAACAAAGCATTAAGCGCTGCTCTCTCCGATGGGCAGTGCCCATGTTCATATTAAATTCGTGGTTTCTGAAGAAGATTTTTCATTGATTCTGTATTTCGGTATAATAAACAATTTATTGCCCTGATTTGAGGGAAATATGAACATTTGTTTACCCGCGACAAGTTATATTTCCCTTGGGCTCCGCCTTCGGGAAATATGACTTGCCTTCGGTTAACAAATCTTCATATCTCCCTCAAACCAGAGCAATAAATGTATAGAGAAATTCTTTCCATGCCAGGTTTTCAAAGGCAAAGAAACTTATAAACGTTCTTTTAAGAAATGGTTTCATTTGAATTTTTAATTTGAAATGTACCAAGACCGCAAATAGATTCAATATCTATGGGATTTACAGTTGCTACGTTGTTGTTGTACAGCTGTTTTACGTCCCACTTAAGAATATTTCACTCATATACTTGTCTTATTCGAAAGACAGGGACGGCCAGCCGCAGCTTTGCGCTGTGCGGATTCCAATCCCGGATCCTTCGATTCGAAGTCGAACACGCTAACCACTCGGCCACGGAGGTCCCACAGATGATACGTACCGGAAAGCCGAAACTCGCATGTGGAAAAAATGCTACGGCGTTGGCTGGATGGTTGTATTGCTGTTTAACGTCCCACTCGAGATACTTTGACTTGTGTGCAGACGTCACCGAATTACAAATTTAACCTATGCTTGTCGCTTATGGCCGCAGAACAGAGGGGGTTCCTTAACGTGCTACCACCTACTCGGTTTTTATAATCTCATCCGGAAGACGGGGACAGACTACGCGACATGTCTTAGGCTTGAACCCTGGACCGCATAATCAGAAGTCGAAGATGCTAACCATCCTGCCATGACGGCCCCCTCGTTACGACGCCATTATATAACGGACTGCAAACGGCTATCAGGATGAACTAGGAACTCAGCTAATGATATTTGCTACTTCAAAGATAAACAAAGAAATAATTAAGTTTGCTAATTAGTGTTTATTGTCGTCAGAGAGACGACCTGATTTTTATTAAAGATACTGATTACATCATTGCTTCAGAGCATTCAAAGGACCATTGTGGCCGAGTGGTTAGCCTGTTTGTCTTATGATTGTTAAGTCCCGAGTTCGAACCAAAGCCACGTCGCGGTTGGCTGTCAATGTCTTTCGGACGAGACAGTAAAAATCGAGGTCCCGTGTCGCAATAGGTGTTGGCGCGTTAAAAAACTTTCCCTGCTCTATGTCCAGAAGTGCCGAGCATAGGCAATATTTGTCGCCCTTCACCGGCACGCGGTGACGTCTCCATATGAATTAAAGATTCTTGAGCGGGACGTTAAACAACAAATTAACAGACCAGCAATGTTAAAACTGCTATATACATGTATAAATGTAAATCCTCTGACTCCGAGTGGTAAGCGTGTTCGACTTCGATCGGAAGGTCCGGGGTTTGGGCCCAAACCACGTTACGGTTGACTGACCCTGTCATTCGGATGAGACAATAAAAAACCGAGGTCCCGTGTCACAGCAGGTATTGACACGTTAACGAACTTTTTCATATCCATGACAGTAGGTGTTGCCGCGTTAAAGAACCCATATCTGCTCTACGGCAAGCAGGGCCGAGCATATAGGCAAAATTTGTCGTCCTTCACCGGCACACGGTGACGTCTCAATATGAGTGAAATATTCTTGAGTGGGACGTAAAAGATCGTCGCAATTATATCTAATTTGCAACAAACAAATGTAAAATCGTTTGCTCAAATTTCCCGTGTTGTAAATGGGGTTGACGTTACGGAAAAACTGTTTATATTCTTTGAATTCCTGGTATTGATACATAAATAGGAAATTACTATCTTTCAACGGAGGTTATTTTATCATGACGTAATTTGAGTTCACTTTACAGTTAAACAAACAGGAAGTGACGTCATCATCAGAACATCCCTACACGATGACATAACTTGTAGAATTTGTAAAATAAATGTGAATTGAGATGAGATGGTTGGTTGTATTGTTGTTTAACGTCCTTATCACGAATCTGTCACTTATACGGAGACGATACTTATACTGGGGAAAGGCTACAACATTTTGGTCTAAGATGGACAATTTTGATCACTAAGCAGTCAGTAATATTTTTTGACTTGGTGTGAGGTCAACATGTTGTATCAGAGGACCAAAATGTTGCCTGAGGCCGAAGGCAACACTTTGGTTCGAGGATGCAACATAACACACGTTGACTGAGAAACCTGTCTCCAAATGTGTTGTTATACCTTTATTTTTTGTTTTCCACACCTTTCTATTACATCTAATGATGAAACAAATCATTCGTCGAGATTGTATTTTTGATAGGGAAATAGAAATGAACACGAGGATTCAATGCCACATTCTGGGTATTCTTACTGTCACCAGGGACGTATTGAAAAGATCTACCCATAATTTCCAAACTGACGTAAACAATGAGATATAAATGACACGACCGGTAGCAGAGTTCATCTACGGATATCGGAATAGCTTAATGGCAGAAATACTCGAGTAATGGCGGGGAATACGGAATATAAATGAACTGTGACCTAAGCGGGCAACATTTTACGCAAAACCAGTCAACATCGAAATGTTGACCGGTCAGCATCTTTGTGAGGTAAACATCTGAATTGTTTGACTTTTTACACTAAAGGAGATTATAGAAAATAAAAAATAAAGGTATAACAATTCAAGTTATTTCGACATATACTGTGACACAGGAACCTCGTTCTTCATTTCATCCAACAGATGGAAAAGCCAGTCGGACCCTCTGCGAGACACAAGCCACGACCTCACGGTCAGATTATTGGCACTCTAACACTGCTCTAAGAGTGCGAGACACGTGTCGATTTTACAAGTAGGGTTCATTATCGATACTTAGAATATA
>JACSZP010029473.1:0-18896 GCA_016161895.1 Pinna nobilis
GCCTTCGGCTCAGGTGAGCTAAAAATGGTCGCAAACATACGATTGAAAGAATGTTGAGTGTGGCGTAAATAAAAAACACACACAAACAAACTATAAAGAGTTTATCTGCCTCAGTGCCTGTCTATATCGTCTGAATCATTATGATTTACTTACCAATATTTGAACGGTTTCTATCCCTGTTATCATCAAAGTTTGTATTTCTGCGTTTGTTGGTATAGAAGTTGTCATACACATCATCCTCATCATTATCCCTGTCCATCTGGTTGGCAATGCCCGTCATAAATGGAACGTCATCAGAGATTCTAGGGTCATAGTCATCAAGGCTTCTGAAAACAAAACTCATTGATTGAACCAAAGATGAGATCATACAAGTATTATTACTCTCTTACAATAAGATGTTTTGTGTAACATTGATGCCTCTGTACGACAGCAACGTAATTCTGCAGTAAATATCCACTACACATGCAGACACTTTTGTTCCCAAGCAAATTGTCTGGATAAATGAAGCATCCGGATTACTGCAACAGCGCCTCTATAATGACCAGTACAAATTAAACATTTTGTGCTGCTGGTAACTTTGTCTGGACTGTGAAGCAACCGGATTATTGTTGTCCGGATTAACGAGGCCTGGCTGTAGTTAAAAAAAGTATGGTCTAGGTTAAAGATTTTTGAAAGTAGGTCAAACTCCAAGGTCAATGTCACAAGGTCAAAAAATTTTGTACCTACTGAAAGGTCTTGTCACAAGGAATACACATGTGACATATGAAAGCTCTATCACCTATCATTCAAAAGTTATGACCAAGATTAATTTTTTTGCCCAATCTCCGATTACAGGGGCATAAAAAGAATCATAAGAAAAAATATCTAGAGATTCATTAATCTTGCAGCTGAGAGCAGCCATGACTTCAGGGTGGAGTGCTTACATTCAGATCCTGAGGTTGGGGATATAAGCCTCAAAGGGAGATTGTTGGCTTCTCCTGTCCTTCAGAGGAGACAGTGTAAAACTATGTCCTGTGTCACATAGGTGTTGGTACGTTAAAAAACCCTCTCTCTTCAATGCACATATACAATGTAGGCTAAGGCTATGTATAACCAAATTTGTAACCTTTCACCAACATCTGTTAAAGTCTCTATATTAGTAACAGATTCTTAAGTGGGACCTTTAACAATATTATTATGCCTCTTGGATACAGCACCGTTAGTGATTGGTTGAAAGCAGTCACAAGTCAGGGTGACAAACCTTCGTATTTCCCTTGTGTGTGTAATATTACCCTTGCGTGCAGCGGTCAAACCTCCCTCTTGCGAAAACCCTTGAAGTTTATTGACAAAGTTATCGTACATCATAAATCCTATGGAATTGTCCGAGGTGTTCCAAATACAAAACTCAAATGGATGGCAGATGAAGATAATAATAAGCATTTATCTTGATTGTAATTCCATTCTTCTGGCTGAATTTGAAGGATTACTGTAAATTGGGATATTTTGGCGTCGCCAAAATTTGGCCACTTTGGTCTCAAAATGATGGGTTATTTTTTGGCCAGTTAAATTTTGGCCATTTAGGTTTATACCATGTTTAAACTTGGTCTACCATCAAATTACTGTCATTTAAAATATTCCTGTAAAACAATAAAAACATCTGATCAGTCAAACAGTTTACCACGGTATGATAAGATTTTTGTGAAGTGAGTGAACTCGCTTAGGAAAAGTATAATAAGATTTAATTATGTATAGTCAATTAACATGCAGACCCATCCTGTAATGTTTAAAACGGATCTGGATTTTTAGGTCGTCTACAGTGTACATATTTTGGACAGTTAAATTTTGGCCATTTTCCTAGGGTGGCCAAATTGGCCAAAATTAAACCATGGCCAAAATTTACGGTAGTACAGTTTGTTTACTCTCGTCATTTATAACTTGACATTCAACATTTCATCTACATTTGCAACATTACGTCACATCTATATTGTGACGTCATAAGCCAAGGGGAAATATGACTTGTCTTGGGTAACAAATCTTCATATTACCTGACAACCAGGGCAATAAGTTTATAATACAACCAACTAACCAACTAGAGATCTATTGATCTTGTGACTCTACTGGTATACTTATAGACAAGTGAAGAGCTATATAAAGATTGATAAAGGCTTAAACAGGCTTTTATAGTAGTCCATTGATTAGCAGTCAAATTAGGTTGAATTCATTTTCAACCAACAAAATATTAAACTGAATCTGATAATGCTAGTTCCATGATGATATGTCTTGCTTTAGAGAAAAGTGGAGATAACTAGATGTTTTCAGTCAAGTTTCTAAATGAGCCTGATCTGATATTACATGTATTTGAACCAAATTCACATAGTATTAGTATATTATGGTTTAAGGGGAGTAAAAATGATACTGTTGATAGAGGTACATGTACAGTGGACTTGGTTAATAATAAAGACATAGGGATGGACATTTGAGTGTGTCACAGGTTTCTTTTATTTTGATTTTCAGTCGTCTCCTGACATAGGGGATGGACATTTGAGTGTTTCACAATTTTTGTTTTTATTTGTCTTGCAGGTGTCCCCTTGTTACAAGCTTTTGCTGGATATACATTCCTGCAGTGAAGTGTGTCATCAGCCAAGTTTTCACCATTTTCAGCAATGTGACATATGTTTGGCGGGAGATACCTTGTAGATGACATTGTTTTTCACTTCTTGGGACGTACATTACAAAACAACAGAACTTCAACAGTTGATTAAAGGGAAAAAATTATCTTTATACACAACTTTAAAAAACTCCAATTTTTGGGGCCAGAAATGGCTGATTCTGCCCTACCCCTTTACACACTGTAACAAGCCATGAAAACACTCAGGACAAGATGAATCAAATTTACACACTGTAACAAGCCTTGAAAACACTCAGGACAAGATGAATCAAATTTACACACTGTAACAAGCCTTGAAAACACTCAGGACAAGATGAATCAAATTTACAAACTGTAACAAGCCATGAAAACTCCCAGGACAAGATGAAGCACAAAAGTCTTTGTTATAGAAATTACCTTTTTAAACCTGTGTTAAAATCAGTCTGTCTTCCACCAAAGTTCTGAAAAATAAGTATAAAATTCAAATAATTAACATACAAAAAATGACAATTTATATAAAGTAGAATTATTATCTTTAAACAAAGCTTTTGTCGTTGTTAATTTGTTGCTTAACATTTACCTACTGATTCTTCACTCATATACAGATGTCACTGAATGGTAGTGAAGGATGTCAGACTTAGCCCATGATCAGCACAATGAGACACTGAGCAGTGAAGATTCTTAAATATGGCCTCACCTGCTAAGACAAGGGACCTAGGATTTTACTGTCTCAACAAATAAAAGTGGGAGGTAAATTTAATTTGTTCTAACAAGGCTACAAGTCTGCATAAAAGGAAACTTATGAACATGCCAAATAAATATTCTATTTCAATATCTTAGCCACTGTTTCCTAATTTTCACTAGCCATGATGGATATTTAATCTTCTATTTAAAGTATTTTTAACCAATGGTTGACAGGTATTTTGTTACCTTACAAAGCTTAAGTAAGTGTTGTATTACTCACTTGCCGGCTATAACATATTTATCCATTTTTACATGAATTGATCCCTATGCATAGGATTTATCCCACTTTTGTAAGCCTATATATCATAAATGGTAGGTTAACATATTGTATCATATCATATGGAAGTTCTCTGATTAATGCTCAGCTCTAATGAGAAGTATTAAAAAGCAAAGGAGTTGTTTATGTCACTTCTAGTATGGCTTCATCACATTGTGGACACATCTAACTGATGCTTAAATTGGTGAGATACAGATCACTGTTACTAACAATTAAGGTGTAGTGCTCCAACACCTGTGTAGAAAACACATCTGAATGACTGACAACAAATTAATGCAAAGAAAAATAACACACCTGTCTGTTGTTCTGTCTGTTTTGTCTACCTTGCCCGCCGCCTGCTAAGAGAGAAATGACAAGATTTCAATGTCTACCTGATATGACAATTCCATACAGATTTTTAAAAATATATATATTTTATGTTTAAATGAAATGAAAAGGTCAACTAAAAACTACATATATTTAAGACAGAAGATTTTAATGGTAAAGGAAAAATAATGTAGAATAGTACAAATTATATATTTGATTATATCATGGACATTAAAGGCTATCACTCAGCATGGATGACACAAGTTTTCAGTTGTTGTATTGAGGTTAGCATCTCACTCCAGAAACTTTCACTTTTGTGGAAAGGTCATCACATGCTGGTAAAGGGCATGGATATTTGGATCAGGGCTTAGGGCCACTGAATAATGTGGGTTTCTATCATGCTTACATTTACTGTAACAGGGGCCTAGATTTCCAAATATCCTGCCTATAAGACCTGAGGCATATGGAGTAGCTTTCAATTCTAGTACAAACATTTGCAAATTATGTTTATGACTTTGTCACATGGCATTTTGGGCACAAAGCTACCACTCTGACCCCACTATGCCACCATAGTGGCAATTAAGATTTCTGAACATGTTTAAAACAGTACACACACAAAAAAATATTGGCTGACACACATCAACACATAACCATGTACACATAGAAACACACATACATACCCTCATCTGCTCACACACATACAAATATCGGCCAATGACACACATCCACACACATATATTGCTATTTCAGCGACTTTATCACATACCTCTGTCCGTGTTTGGACATTCCCTGGCAAAGTGGCCATCCTGTCCACAACTGAAGCATCCACTATCTTTTTTCTTGTTTCCCCCTGTGACCAGATAATAGACAAATTAATATATTGACAAACTAAATATATTTATATGTACAAACAATACAATTTGCTTAAATGAAACTTTCAAAAAGAATGTATTACAATTTCAATAACAACAAGCATTACGTCATGATGTGTAGTGACTCTACAACTTGAAACTACTTCTTTGTTACACATGGGGAGGTCGATTTAACAGCTAGTTTATAAACTTTTATGTCCATTATAGGTATGATAAATGCACTTGCTATGTGTTGCTTACCCGTCACAAACACAAATTCAGACACTTCTTCTGTATGTAAGTTCAAAGCAGACACCTTATTTACGATATTCATCAATGTTGTATCTCATAGGCGTCAAGTTGTTTCTATTCAATTTGACTATTTTGAATAGATTTGTAACTGATACTAGATTACACATGTTAGACACTGGATAGCCCATTAACAATGGATACAGGACTCCAAGTAATGAGACAGATAGAATCTATCACCAATTTGTACAGAGACAGAGAAATCTCACCCAAGTTTCGAAGATTTGCAGTCCACGACAAGGCTTGCCAAGTCGTGGATGTTGCAAATCTTTGACTCGAGGGTGAGATTTATCTGTTCCTGTACAAAGTAGTGGATGATTTTTTTTCTCTCACCCTCAAATAATGTATTTGTAAGTGGTAAATATATAGGTGTAACACTACATTCAAGCGGATAAAATATGTCAAAAGTAGGTCAAGATTTACCGATAGTGACGTCAGGGGGTTCTAGACAGGCACGCGGGGTGCGAGACAGAAATATCTTTAATCCCGTACAGAATAATCCACCTAATTACACGTTCTGAGATATTTCTGTCTACCTAGTGTCAACTCCGCAAGCCTCGTTGTGGACTGTAAATCTTTGACACTTGGGTGAAATTTCTCTGTCTGACTCTCTGTACAAAGTGGTGATAGATTATATTTATCTCAGAACTGGTACATTGATGGATTTCTCTGTCCGGGGTGAGAGAAAAACCTGTCCTCACAATACAATAGGTGAGCTTTGTATCTGCTGTGTTGTTGTTTATCATCAAAATCAAGAATTCATGTATTTAATTGAACACCCTCCTCCCCAAACAAAAACTAAGGTCTTTTCATGAGACAAATTCATGTGAAATATCAGAAGCCTTATAATGTAGGCCAACCATTCAAAAGTTGTGGTCTAGGCTATAATTTTGTGGACAAACAGACTGAGCAAATCCAGCACCCTAAAACTGAGAAGATTAAAGTACACCTATATCTGACAAGGAATTGCCAAGCAACAATGCAGAAATGATGGCTTTTACAACACAAGGCTGACTTCATGTGTCCTAATTTGGACATTCTCTTGCAAAGTGTCCAGGTTGTCCACATCTGAAGCAAGTTACTCCATCATCTGCAATGTGTATGGACTGGCTGTTAAATCCATCTTCCCATGTGTAAAACATACATCCTTGATGACTTACAATTATTTCATAAGAAACTTTTGTGCATTGTTTATTTTTCTAAGTAAGACAATGCTACAATGGACAGTACATACATCTCCAATGCTAAGTAAAAAGTGTGTTGGTACCTACAATCCCTTGTAAGAAGTACAAAATTATAGTCAAGGCAAAGTAACTGTCCATAATGTCCCTTTAAAAGCATTAATTATTGTATTATCTGAGCAATGGATTTTGCATAATATACACAAAGGAACTTAAGTCTAAGACTAAAATTTATCCCACATAGTTTCTATAAAGAACACTGTACTAAGGTCCAATACTCTTTGTGAGCAATAGCGCTGAATCTTTCAAAAAAGTACACAAGATATCTATTCAAAGTAGAAATTTCAGAAAAGTGACATAATCAATGTACTGTTAATCCACTCACAATTCCATGCATGGGTAATTACATGAGTACACAGATTTACAGGTTAAAATTGGGCCTCCGTGGCCGAGTGGTTAGCGTGTTCGACTTCGAGCCGAGGGATCCGGGGTTCGACTCCGTGGTTGGCCGTCCCTGTCTTTTGGACGAGACAGTAAAATCCCGAGGTCCCGTGTCACAGTAGGTGTTGGCACGTTAAAGAACCCTCCCTGCTCTACGGCCAGCAGTGCCGAGCAAAGGCAAAATTTTTCGCCCTTCACCAGCACACGGTGATGTCTCTATATGAGTGAAATATTCTTGAGTGGGACGTTAAACAACAACAACAGGTTAAAATCATCATATTCTCTCGTGACACAGGCCTGCACAATACAACATACATCTTCTACCTATGGCAGCCAGTTTTTACTAATGGAGATGGGAATCCATTAAAAAATCTATCCAGACAGAGTCTAATGGCCTTCCATAAATTAACAGGTATTTCTCACATTATCAACCTAGATTCCCGAGGCTCAACCCTACACTCACTGAGCTGAGCGCCTACATGGCTTAAGAGTGATGTTCTACCTCCTTGGCCACAGACTTATAGTACCCATTCCTCAGATTCAGACTGTGTATGACCTGGTCCCGGCACCATAAAACTTAAGAATTTACTTAAGTCTGAGAATCTAGTCTCTAAGCCAATCAGAATTCAGGGTGAGCGGGATTTGAGCAGCTTTTTAGACTTAAGTACATTCAAAAGTTTTATGGTGCCCAGCCGTGTACCTGTGGTTCTCCTGGCTCCACCTCTGTTGCCTTGCCTCCTCTGGTTCATCTGGTTTTTCTGATTATCTCTTGTATCTCTAAACCCCCTGTTGACATCACCAAATGAGGAGTCAAGTCTATCACTTTCAAAATCATCATCATATCTGTTCTGCCAATTCCTATCATCAAAGGAGTCCATTCCCCTGTCAGATTCCTCCATAGCAATGTTTCTCCTGTTGCTGTTACTGCGCCAGTCTGTGTTTCCAAATGACTCCATATCATCCATTCCTGTATTTGAGCCAGACATGCCCCTCCTGCTCTTGTTCATATTACTGGTCCCTCCATAATTTCCGGTATTGCTTCCGATACCTCTGTCACTGTTTATCCCTCCTCCCATTTTGCTGACTGACACGTCTGATATTCGTCCACCTGTCATGCTTCCACCCATGTTACCAGTTGACTGACTAGACAATCGTCTGGCAAACTTTTCTTGTTCTGCTATATCTTGCTGTTTATTCAGGACCATATTTGTTAGAACTTTCATCTGATTCATCAGCATACTAGTTGATGGAGCAGGTTCTGTTTGCAGAAAAAGAAGATATTTAAGACAAAATGAATTTTGCGGTGGAAACCATCTACAGTGGAACCTTGCTATTAAGACCACCCAAGTGACTGACCACAAGTGGTCTGATTAGTGAGGTGGTCTCCTAAGTGAGGTTGATTTATGCCTGAAAAGTGAAGAACAGACTGAATTTTTGTGTAATTTAGTGGTCTGATAAGTGAGGTGGTCTCCTAAGCCAGGTGGTCGATACGCGAGGTTCCACTGTATAAGGTTCTGTCTCTGACACAAATTTCGTCATTGTTTTCATATTCATCCCAATGTTTTGCGAAAGAGATTAAATGTAAAAAAGACAACCAGTTGACAAGGTGGAACCTGCATGCAAACATTGGTACAAATGTCTTCAACTCTCCATCCTATGTCATATTGGGATTTATAGAGAGTAGATGGTAAGTGTATTAAATTTCAATTTCAATTTAGATTTGGATTAAGAAAAACAACACTTGTGACATTTGTCAAGCCAGTGATATTTTTCTGGCCTATAATATGAGAACATCAACCATTATCTTGTATAATTTTTTCCTCCTGTTTACTAACAATATAATTTCAACCATTTCTATGGGTTTAAATAGATGTGGGTGCTAGCACTTTGCCCAGTCTAATACTTCTGCTGTTTGTACGGCCATAAATAGAACTGTAAAGAAGTCAAAGGATCAGGCAAATGAGGCAACACATACAATGTATCTACTAGCATTAATTTTAGTTATTTACTTTTTGAAAAACAGCAACTTGTTTAAAACAGTTAAAAACGTTTGCAAAAAAAACCCAAAAAAACAACCCCGCCATCAAGGATCTCATAAAGGTCACAACATAGGTCAATACAATGCAATGAGTTGAGAACTGAACTATATGATTGAAATCTGTCATTGACATACACAGCTGTGTTGTATTTGTTAGTACCCAACACTTCTGGCAAGTCCAAGAACCACAACTCCTCTAAAATAGGTCATAGGTTAGCACCAACTTTGACTTGTTAGTGATAATAACTGCCCATTGTGAAATTTGTTTTGTTTATCTTAACGAGCATTGCATCTTAAAGATTTGTATATTGTAAGGTTGTAAAATAGTTCATTTTAAAATACCTCATTTAAAGTAAGCCTATTTCTCTGTGATTCAACCTATTACATTAGCATCAAGATTGTACATTAATCCAGCAAATGGTACAGTCAATTTTGTTATAATGGCCATGTTTGGATAAGGTAAATTTGTTATATGTCTGCTTTTATATTGAAATTCCATGTTAAACAATCAAAAGAATTTTATGTTCTTCTGCTTTGAGAATGATATCCTGTGCATACATTGTGTAAATTTATGACAAACATACATGTTTGTACTGAAAATAGAGCATCTTCAGATGTCTTTACATGTTAAATCAAAACAGACACCAATTTCCATATTTTTGGACAACTATTTTAAGGAGGGGACTAAACATGTTTCATAACTTAAGAGAAATTAACTACAAGCAATATTGTTATAACAAGTCATTTTTGTAGGTAAAATGCACTTTTATTACCTAAAATCAATCCTCGAGCTGATATGCATTTATCCTGTTATGTTAATTCAATCAACTTTGATGTAAATTTGTTCCTTTGAAATTAATGCTGTTAGCCAATAATGCTGTTAGCCAATAATGCTGTTACATCAAGCACTGTTGTTACAAGAATTGGCTGCATTCAATATCATTCAATCACAAAATAATAAATCAATGTTTGAAAAATTCTATTTTGGATTAAATACCTAAAGAATAATTGAAGATTTAAACAGGAATGAGAAGAAGTAACAAGATGGCATACTTATTCCTATAGTCCTTTTCCTTGCCAAATTACCCACTCCTTTGGCATTACTCCTCGTCACCTTACTGGCTGACAATCTGCTGGATGAAAATTTTCCACCCAGATTCTGGAAGCGTCCTGTCGTTTTTTGTGGTGTCCTTTTGTCAGCGTTTGACGCTTTGCCACTTGTCATCTGGGATGATCTCCTTCTGTTTGGCTTCCTAGCTGTTTCTTCCTTTTCTTTCTCAGGCTTTTTCTTCTGTTGCACAGCATCATCTTTAAGTTTCTTGTCAACTGCAACATTAAGTTCAAATACAGTTAAATATCGATAACTCGAAGTGCTCTGGGCCGCTCATAAATTTCGAGTTTTTGAGACTTCGAGTTTTCAAAAATACGATTACTCTCCAGCTTAACGCTCTTCCGCCACCCAAACCTTCTAATTCACTCCCTTTCCCGGACAATGTTCTCATCACTCATTATTTTGGTAACTATTTTGTAATATTTTATCAATGTCCTCACCTTTAATTTCTAAATAAACACTTAGTAATCACAAGGTCTGCCGAAAATTCGTATTTCAAAAGATTTTTTTTGTATTTCGTATTTCAAGCTTTTGATTGTGAAATTTATTTGAGAGATCGAAAATTTCGCCGTCAACGTTTGAAAGATCGAGACTTAATTTGCTTAATTTAATAAGGAAAAAATCGGGACCGTCGTTTTACTTCGAGAAATCGAGAACTTCGAGAGATCGACGTTCGAGTTTTCAAGATTCAACTGTATCTTTAAAATTGAATAATCCAAATTCGTCTGAATGCAGACAATAATATCAACACAATTACCATATATTACTGTTGCAAAACTTAATACACGTAAGGAATGTATAGGTTCGTACAAAATATGTAAAAATTATAAAATAGGTTCACTTACTGTCAGGAGGCAAAGGAAAGCAATATCCAAGAGAAACTTTGTTATCACCCACTTCAATATCCTTGTTACCCTCTATACAAGCTTGGGCGGCTTTACCAGACTTAAACTCCAGGATGGCACAACTACAGTCAAACAATATCAGGAATTAACACACAAAAGATTTGATTCTGTGGTAAAAACAGGGAATTATCATAGGTGGGTCAATTACAAATTACTGTTGTTGTTTTATGTACCACTCAAATCTTTTACACATAAGGAGACATCGCTAGATACTGGTGAGGGACTTAAATTGAGTTTGAGTAAAATCTTATTTAAATCACAGTCAGTAATACAAACTTAATTCACACTGGCTTTTTTTAATGTTGTTGTACCATACAATTTCATTATTTGTACCATAAAATTACATTATATGCATAAGGAATTTCCATTTTACAACAACCTTGCTATCTTCTTCGGGGCTATAGGTGATGATACAAATTACAGTCCACTCTTAATTTACCGCCATCTGATAAACCGCCATACTCGCATACCACCATAAATTTCTGAAGAACGGATTTCCAACTATTAATCACTCCTGTTAAACTGCCATATTCGCACACTGCCACCCGTCACTGTATTTTCAAACCAAATCTATAAAAACCCTTTGAGTTTCACCCGATAGTATCGCCATTGAATATAGATAGATCGGACTTGCTACGAAACCGGTTGATCGTTTGAGACACAGGTTAACTGTTTTCTGTAGTTCTGATAACTAATACATATACTGCAACATTTATGAAATTTTCCAAGAATTCGAGTTAACTAACAAGTGAAATAAAAAAGCCATAACCAAATAACGTTTATTTTCAGCCAATATCTTTAGTAAGTGCCAACTCGACCTATCGCCATATTTGTTATAACGCCATATTTTAGAAAAACAAAAGGAGGCGGTATAACGAGAGTAGACTATATAACCATCAAGACATCCTTCTATCAGATGTTCCCCTTGCATAATTTTTCACACCATTGTCATTAATATTTCAGTTGTCACTCAATCCTAAAGGATATGACTAAATACGATATACAGGCAATTAGTATATATATTTATCATATAGTTTACCCTTCTCCACAAGCAGAAGCCTTACTCATACAAAGAAGGAAGACATCTGATGATATCTGTATTAGCATTTATTGACAGTGAAACTGCACCAAAAGTTTCCAATATGTACACACATGTTGTTGTTGTTATATTTATGTTTTATGTTTGGGGAAAAAAGTAAAGGGATGAAATAGAGGGGTTTGACTATTCTTATATTTAAAAAAAATGGATACCATTAATAACAAGTATGTCCTTATTCTCATGACATCCTCATGACAGTCAAATACATTGTAATCATGGGTAACCTTCTAAACATGGCATAGATAATCAGGCCAATCAGGACAACAGCACTCTAGCCAATCAGGATATCAGTGCTCCAGTCAATCAGGACATCAGAGCTCCAGCCAATCATGACATCAGTGCTCCAACCAATCATGACAACAGCACTCTAGCCAATCATGACATCAGTGGTCCATCCAATCATAACAATAACACTCTAGCCAATCATAACATCGGTTGCATCTTACGCCATAATGACACCTCTGCTTAAGCCAATGATGGCAGATATTCCAGCTGATCATAGCACAGGCGATTGAGCCAAACTTTATCTGGATGTTAAGGTCAACCATGGCACAGACACTCAAACTAGCCATGATAACAGTGCCCAAACCAATGCGCAGGCCAATAGCGTCAATATTATCCAGACCAATCATTATACCAACGCTCAGGTTGATTGTGGCATGAGTGCTATATCCAATCATGACAGTAATGCCCAAGCCAATCATGGCATCAATGCTTTAGCCTTTCATGACAATATTGCTTAGGTGTATCATGACAATTGTGCCCAGGCACAATACTAATGCTCAAGGTAATAATAATGACACCAATGCTACTTGAAATCACAAGTTCTCAAGACATTCATGACACCAGTTCTATAGGCAATCATGGCACCAGTGCTCAAGGCAATCATGGCACCAGTGCTCAAGGCAGTAATGACACCAGTGCTCAAGGCGATCATGGCACCAGAGCTCAAGGCAATCATGACACAGGTGCTCCAGGCCATCATCTAACCAGAGCTCAAGGCAATCATGACACAGGTGCTCCAGGCCATCATCTAACCAGAGCTCAAGGCAATCATGACACTGGTACGCATGCATACCATGTTCTAAGTACTGAAGCAAACTCCAGCACAGATGCTTCAGCCAATTACGACACCAGTATTTAAGCCAATAATGTCAGAAGTAGCTTGAGTCTATGAGGCAATAAATCAAGACATTAGCATTGGCGGGCTTGGTAATAAAAAGCGTGTTTATTATTCCTATAAATCTGAACCAATTTAGGACCCTTACTGCTCACCAAAGTGGTAATGAAACTTGATATTCTCTTTGAATCTGACAGACATCCAATTATTATACAAACCCATGAAAATTAACAACAATGAAAAGAAACAAAAAGTTTGTGGCAGGTTATTAACAACAACAGCATCATAAAATGTGACATATGCATGTAAAATACAAGCAGTAACTTTGTGTCACTGTTATAACCAATAAATACACAAAAACATTACAGTGGCTGAGTTATACATAGGTACAAAACAAAAGTGCCATAGTAGCCGAGTATATGTACAACAGCTCAACAGTGGCTGAGTTATGCACATGTACAAGTATAACAACAGTGTTATAGTAGCCAAAGTGACCAAAGCACCATACCTGTCGTTTACCAGTACATACAACAACAGCTACAGAGTTGTTGAGTCATGTACAACAACAGCACCAGAATGGGTTTATTTGGCACAAAACATCTTATAAGGATGCTGTAAACTTCTTTAATTCCTTAACCTTCAATAACCTTTAATTTTCCATTTTCACAATCCTTTCTCTTAATTATTCAAACTGACAAAAAAAATTGCTGCTTAGGCAATACACTACAAACTTGCTGACCTTGACCTCATCAGAATAGTGTGTACATTTGTTTCTGATACAATTTTTGACATTCTCTCCTCATCAGACAGAACAAGCATGAGCTCCAAGTTTCCACTTATTATCCATTTCAAAATCTGAATTGTAAGAAACATAACCTTGTGATTGTGCTTCTCAATTTGTGTGACATCTCACTACTTCTTGCTCAACTATTAATCACAGACCAGGCAGTATATCAAAAAAATATTTCACTGCCTTTTACTTGACATTTTTTCTCATAAAGGAGTTTGTGTAATTCAAGGGGATTATAGTAACAGTGGGTACAACAACTACAGAGTGGGCTTTGTATGTATTAAACATCTTGTTACACCATACCAGTATGACATATAGTCATAACTATCCAGATGTGGACGACATCTTTGTCACATTTTGTGATATTACATATCACTTCATCATCATGTTCATTACACATACATAACATGTAGCAGATACACTAAAACCAGTCTTGAGAAACCACTCATAAAGCGCTACCCCTCTCGAGAAATCATACTCTCTATCCGCTCAATAGTCCTTCAACAATACTTCTCTTAGGAGAACACGCCTCTTTATGAATATTTACAAACCATAAGTTTTGGCGTATAGGAGGGGTCTCTCAAGAAAGGTTTCACTGTAAAAAAAAGAAACAATTTTCTTATCACCTGACTCTCCCTGGAAACTTACCAAAAGTTCTTTCCATCTTCATCACGTGGTATTATAACATTGGAGCATTCTGGGAAAATGGCCCTTAGTACCTCCTCAGATGTATCAAGGGGGATATTGTTGCAATAGGCAGATTTATCCTTTTTCTGACCTGAAATTCATAATTTTCACATAGGCATAGAACAGTGAAGGCTTCAATGTTACCATGGAGGCCACTCTGCTTCACTACCTATGCCATTTCAATCACAATCTCCTGTTTCTCTGATCCCAACAGCATGCACTGTACTGTTAATCTTGTCTTCAATCTCTACAGTTAAAACTGTAACAGATCTCTTTCTTAGTTTATTTGCATTCCATGTTCTTTTATAACTCAAAATCATGAACAGAAGCTTATGCCATAGTTTATAGCATAACCTTGATAATTTCTCCATATCATGCATAGCTCTGATATGTGAATGCCAAAAATGTCCTAATAGTGGACACCATGCCATTCTCCCCCATTAGACATGAGGCTTCATAGATCTCTCTTATTCACAACACATATAAACACAGTCTATCATGGAGATATTTCTGTGCACTTTACACATAATGTTGACAGTTTTCCATTAATCCCCAATTCTTCTTGATTACCTCTGAGGAACAATGATATCCCAATATCAGAGAAAAAATTGAGCTCACCATAATGGGGTTCTCCTAACCTTGACATTGAAGTCTTTATTTGACAACTCCAACACAAAGTATGGTACATGGGCTGCAACTTAAACTGCATTCCAACTTCTCAAATAAATGCACCATATATGCAAATTTGGTCATCTCACTTATCTTAGGTAAGAAATAAAACTTCTGAAGATAAGTATAAGTGTTGACACCAGTGTCAATGCTGACAAAGGAGCAACCACAGGAGCTACCTCTCACTTTGTGAGGGCTGCTAAATATGAAATGCAAGATGTGCAATTGATGTTACTTTATGTAGACTGCCATATTGTAGGACAGTACAGTCTATAATATAAAAGCATACACCAGTATGTACTACTACTAGCTATGGCACAGGTGTTCTTGATGGCATCATATTCATGCATAACAAGAACTCTAGTTGTATGTAGATTGTAACCATAACCTAGTAGATAAGACATTGACATTGGCTCAATATTATGGCACACCTCGGGTCATGGAAAACACTTGTGTGAAATATAATCTCTCTCAAAAGAATCATGAGGAGTGACTTGGACAAGGTTGTCCGACAGATGGACAGTCACAAAGACAGGGCAATTCCTATATATCTGCCCAATATCACAGGGTACAATTAAATTGAGGCACTCTAACAGTTATTATAAAAACATTGGCTATATGGTGAGCTGTCATTTTAACTGCACAAATGTCTGTTTAGTGTACTTTCAAAGTCAAAGCCAATGAAATTTCTCTATTTTTTTATGCTGTTAAAGTAATAAAATATTGAAATATCTGTAGTTGAGGTCACTGAATTGTCCTTATACTGCAGGCTGTTACAGCACATGGAAATTGCTCTATGCATTATGCCGTCATAGCCATAGCACATTAAAATGCCTTTGCAATGTGCTGTCATAGCCATAGCACATTGAAATGTCTCTACACTGTAAGCTGTTCTGGTCAATGCACACTGACATGTCTCTTTACAGTGTGCTATTATGACCACAGCACATTGAAATGTATCTATACTGCAGGTTGTTATAATCACAGAACATCAGAATATCTATCATATATAGAGATGTGTTATAGTCACATCACACAAAACTGTCTCTACACTCTGTTCTGCCATAGAATAACAGCTATATAAATGCCTCTGAACAGTAGGCCACAATATCCACAAGACATAAAAATGTTTCTATTCTATATGCTGTTATATTCAATGCAAACTGAAAAATCTTCATTCAATGTGCTAATATATCCAAAGCAAATTGAAATGTCTCTGTACAGCATGCTGTTACAGCCATATCACAATAAAATGTCTATATACTGTGTTCTGTTATAGTCAATGCACACAAAAATGTATCTATTGTGTGCTATTATAGCAACAACAAATACATGTACAATATCTCTATAGTGTTCTGTTATTAAATGTTTCTTCAAAGTGCTTTTATGGCTAAACACATTGAGATGTCTTTATATTGTGTTTTTATTTTATTGAAGCACATTAAAACATTGCTATTCATTGTTGTTATAGTCAAAGCACACTGAAATAATTTGTACTGTTTTTTCACAGCACACTGAAATGTCTATACAGTATGCTGTAATAAACCATAACCACAGCACACTGCAAACCTCTTTACAGTGCACTGGTATTCCCAAAACATCTATGTTTATGCATTGTGGTATTGCAGTTGTTGTACATACATATTCGGGCATGAAAGGAAACCAGGCAAATCAGTACTAAACATGGGTACTTAGCTATTACTGTATCTTCACATGGACAGGAAACCAGTCAAATCAATATTTGACATGGGAATTCAAATATGGCTTTAGGAAGACCATCAAACCATAAACATGTAATAGTTTTGCATGAAAAGAAACACATGCATATAAGATATGCAGTCCATCATTTTTCAAATATGATACTATGAGATAGAAAGCTAGGTACCATACGAAAATATGCTTATAGGATGTGTAAAATCACCTGGGATTGTATGTGTAGATACAATAAATCTGTAGTAAATATAGTAAAAATAAATACTGTGGATAGGATGTGTAAAAATGGCTACTGCTGTCTTTGTTTGTGTCATATACATTATACACATTTACCCTTGTATTACCAAAACTTACAATAGAACAATAGAGACGAATTTGTTTATAAGACAGTGCTCAGTACTTTACCTCCAGCAAAATCAGGAAATTTTTCTCTTCTCTTCTCTGTAGCTGTTAATATCAACAGGACATACATCATTACATCCAAGCAAAGCTAATCACATGTAACAGTGTACACTGGGTTTGAGGGAAACAAATATGATGCCTAAGACCAAAAGAAATGGGCAACAGTCTGTAGTAAAGACACAATCCCATGTATTCCAAATGAATTTATACATTTCAAAGAATATCAATAAATTGTATGGTGTCAGAGAATTGACCTGCTGAGCTATTCTCAGCAATAAGGATTTTTAGGGGAAATATAATATGCTATCTGATCTACAAAGGTGCTATGAGTTGCAACATACAAAATTTGCTAAAATACCTAGCAACTTTTAATTTGTCAATCATTCAGTGCTAAAAACCAAAAACATATGAGTTCTACTAATGGGACCTTAAAAATCCTAGCTTTCATGCAAAAAGTATCTGAAAAAGGTTCTTGACTAACTATAAACTTGGTCCGACTGTATTTAGGTAAATTGTGAACATATCATCACAGCAAGTATTAGAAAAAAGAAACCTAAGTAACTATGAGCTTTGGTTAGACTGCACTCTGATAAATGGTTACTCTTTGTGGGTGTGATCATGATGTTATAGCATGTACAGTCAAACCTGCCCAAGCGGCCACCTTAAATAGGCAGTCACCTGTGCTAAGTGGTCATCTTGAATCCTCCCATTACATTTTACTACAATGTATATAATTTAACCCAATCAAGCGGCTACCTTCATAACATGGCCAGCAGTCATGCCATTAGCTTCACAACTGGTTGGAAACTTGTGTTTAGCTGTCATGTTTGACAAACTCATGGTCAAGTGATCTTGTAAAAATCACATGACTTTGTTTATAACATGGCAGACACGATGACTCACTCATGATTACAGGTAAATTTGGGCAAACATGGGGTGTTAAATCATAGGGCTATGTACTAATACGGAAATCACATGTGACCAAACTTCTATTGAAATTGGGATTTGTACAAATAAATGTGTTGTACCATCATACTTTTGTTCGCTTATCACTCGTAATGCAAGCTTTCAACAGCTGATTCCCTTAGTCAAAATGTTGCTGCTGTAGAGTTTTATATGAAAGTTTGACTTTTTATTAGAAACTTAATAGAAACCAGAGATATTTCAAACAAAAAATTGATTTTTAAGACAGAGTCAGTATTTATTTTATTTATTGCATCAAAATTGTCAATTTTCTGAACACATGATTGCTTTTATAATTTCATTGATTTTGGAGATTTTTGGTTTATTCATGAACTGATTATGAACTAAAAGATATTTGATTCACTTTTAGTGTTTTAGAAATTTAGCTATTATTTTAATGATGTGAATAATAAACATGTGATGTCTACATTTATTATGTGACACATTTCGGTTTACTGTCTGCATCAGAGATTCCTAAGCTAATTTGAGCCTCAGATAAGAGACCACCTCTCTTGAGCAGCCACTTAGCTTCATTCCCAAGGGTGACTGCTTAATACAGTTTTGACTGTACATGTATTTCTATCAGTTTAAGCTTTACCTTCAATTGTGTTATAAGTTACTCTACGTGGATGTGATCATGGTGTTACAGCATGTATTTCTATCA